>PVIH01002990.1:0-29019 GCA_004025045.1 Sigmodon hispidus
GGTCTCTAAACAAACAAACAAGAAAAAAAGCCAAACATGCCCAAGCGGCAAACCACAACCACTGAACAGCTTGGGATCAGAAACACCCTGGACTGACCCTTCAAACCCCAGTCCAACTATAGGAACACCTGACTCACTCTTGAGGGAGGGGGGACAAAACTGGATTTGGCCAGGAGTGAAGACTGATCCAAGCATTATTTGTCAGTGGAACCATAGGACTGTCTGCTCCCTGCCAAGGGAGGGGATGGGGAGTTGCAGAGAAGAAAAATGACCAGATGTGGTGGGAGGGGGAAGGGACCTTGAATAAGGATATACAGGGATAGAAAAAAAAATTTAGAGGGAAAGCTGAACACAAAGAAAATATATGTGTAGCAATCTTATTTGCATTTCCACCCTTGATAAGCCATGCTTATGATTCTTATCCTCTGTATAGTTATTGTTAACTCTTCCACATTTTAAATTCTTTTTACTGTTTTTTTTTTGATAAATACAAAATAAAGAAAAAAAAATAACTTGAAAAGTCTTTAAGATGCTTACTAACTACAGGAATTCAAATGAAAACAACTTAAAAATTTTTATTTTGCCCTAATGAAAGTGGATAAGAACAAGAAAATAACTAACAACAAATATTGATAAGGAAAAAAGGAAAAAAAAACCATCATTCTCTTTGGTAAAATTATAAATTATTGTAGCCATTCAGAAACCAGTGTAGAGAGTTCTCAAAGGACTAAAAGTAAACATACCATGTTCTAGCCATACTCCCTTCTTGGCATTTGCCCAAAGGGCTCAACATCCTACTCCACAAACATGTATTCAGTCCTATTTATTGTTGTTCTACTTATAATAGTTAGGAAGTAGAAACCATAAATGACCTTTAATGATTAGTTAATGAAATTGTGGTCCATTTACATAATGTAACACAGCTGTAAGAAAAAAGAAATAATGAAATATGAATGTAGAGTGGACAAAACTAGAATACACCATACTGACTGAGGTGACCCAAACTATAAAAGGCAAAAGTTCATATTTATATTTAGTTGCTGGCCCCGATTTTTTGACATGTTCATAAAATCTAGGGAAACCAGAAATTTAAAAAGACCAAGTTGGAGGATGCTCCCTAGAGTGAAGAACCATGGGGCATAACTGTTATGAAGTGTAAAATGACCAAAAAAATGGATGATGCTTTAACTGAGAGAGGAGAGGGAGGACAAAATAGGAGACGGGGGGGGGGGTGGAAAAAAATCACACTCAGGAAACTTGAAAATACATAAGCTATCATTATTTTATATTTTCCTTAAAATTGCACAACTTGGGACAGTAACTCTCCATGAGTTAAAGATTATTTAACAGAATTCCCATTACCAAGGCTTCATAACAAACCTGCTCTTGAATTGTTGGTAAGAAAAACCCAAGAGACTGCTAATTGTCATTGATTTTGCGTCTCTCTCAGGATTAGATAAAGATTTGATGAATGCTGGACAAAGCACTTAGACTAATTGAACTAGATGCTTTCTAGCTTATTCCTGAGACCTGGTTCTGTTAGGAGCATAGGGTGCTATGAAAGGGACAAAAATATTCATTAGACTTAACCATAGGATGTAAAGTCTATGAACTACAACAATGACTGCTGGAAATATATACACAATGGTTCAGTAGTAACACTTTTATATTGACTGGAACCAAAAACTGTGTAAGTGGATTTAAGGCTTGCTAAACAGGAGGGAAATTGTGTCACACCCTGACAACTCAATCAGCTACCATGACACAAGAGAAAATAGACTCACGAGAACTTAATTCCCACTTTCCCCCTAAACTAGTGCAATTCCTAACTTCACTCTAAATACTTATCCTTCCACACACACATGAGTGAAGATCTCAACCACCATCAAAGAAGCTTCTTTTTGCAGCAGAAGGAGACAATTACAGAAAGCCACAACTAGTCAAAAATGCACCATGGGATGAATGTCCAACCTCAGATGATAATGTAAATTCTACCTGAACTCAGAGAACACCTTGGAAGAACAGGTGGAAAGATTATAGGAGCCAAAGGACCAAGAATTCTGCTGGGAAATTGTGCATTCTAGCTGTGATGAGGATGTTACATTCATGAAATTGCAAGAACATATCTACCTAAACTAGACTGCAACAATAACCAAGCTAATCAACATGCCAATGTAGATGGAGGAAATCTCAGGGAGTTCCTACCTCTAGATAAAGGGCTTCAAGCAATTAATGACTTCTCAGAAAGGAAGAATTAGTTTATCCCAGTAATGTGTCCCCTCATTGGTTATCCTATCAAAAGCAGTTACGTCAAGAATCATGTGTATGCAGGGAACACAGAAGGGACTCTGCAAGTAAAATTATAGTTTTGTTCACTTATATGTATCTGTGACAGCAATAGTTAAGGAAGAGACTGACTTAGAAAGGGAACCAAAGTGTATGAGCGGGATGTGAAGAATGAGAGGGAGGAGAGGGAATTATGTAGTTACATTGAATTAAAGTGAAAATCTGGGTTATCTTTTAGTCCCCATTCTCTCTACACACATGTAAATAAAACCTGGTTCTGTAATGGAAGAGAGATGGTGAAGGGAGCCTGAGGTCCAGAAAGAGGCACTAACATTTTTCTGAAGATTATTTTTCCCTACAGTCTGTCTTGTTTCTGTATTTTATGGCTTTCTATAGATGACTGTAAGTAACATGTATGTGTGTGTGTGTGTTTAATGAGAAGATCTCCCCCCTTTACAATACTATAAATACATGCATTTTACTTTACCAAATGTTTTTCTTATTTCTTAAACAGAAGTAGTATGTTTATGAGTCTAAGTGAGGGAAAAACACCAAAGGGACAGTTTTTATGACAGTTCTCCCGTAAAACTCATTGCTAGTGATAAAGTTGAAAATTACTTTCCCCATAGGTGTTTATTTGATTATTTCTTTTGCCTTCATAGTGCCCCTTAGAGTTCAAAGATGTATTTTTGTCTTCCCCAAGTTAGTAAACTTTTCTATAGGTAAGTCAGGTTTCTAAGTCGAACACAATAGGTGACTCAACATCATTCTGTAATTTATCTGTCCTTTAACATTGAATAGATTAGAAAATATGAAAACTGGGTAATTAGCTAAGCAAATTTCATCATTGCTACACTGTGTTCCAAGTTCACAAATTTACTGGACCAGACATTTAAGGAATGTTTCAAGAGTCATTGTTCAATCCACAAACCTTCAAGGTGGTGGGTTCTAGCTAGGAATGGGCACCTTCTGTCCACTTACCTTGTCTAAATGAAATAGCATTATTCTTTCCTACATTTTCTACCTAGAGGCTACTGGTAGCCTCAATTTTCTGGAAATATTTCTGAATGTATTGATGGCTATCAAGAATATGTAGCATGAGTTATTAAATCTATTCTGAAAAATTACAGAAATGATAGGATAAATGGGTAGATTATTGAATCTAACCTAAAAATTAAAAATGAAAATATGATATGATAAGATAAAAAAGACTGTTGAATCTACTTTTAAATAGTAACTACTAGTTGTAAATTGTTTTATTTTATTTTATTATTCTGAACAAAGAAGTCACACTTTATACTTGTATATTCTTATTCAAGGTCCCTTCCTCCTCCCACCACATCAAGTCATTCTCTCTTCTCCACAACTCCCCATCTTCCCCACCCCACCCCACCCCCGCCTCAGGCAGGCAGCAGGCAGTCCCAAAGTCCCACTGTCCCAATATTGCTTAGTTCAGCCTCCACTCCTGGCAAATCCAGGTTTCTCCCCCCAACCTCAAGACTGAGTCATTCCGTTAGTGGGAGTGAGATCCAAGGAGTCAGTCCAAGGTGCTTCTGATCCCAAGCTGTTCAGTAGTTGTGGTTTGCTTTGCTTTTTTCTTGTTTGTGTGTTTCTTTGATTGTTTGTTTAGAGTCCACTAATGAGTAAGTACATCCCCTGCTTATCTTTCTGGGTTGGTGATAACTCGCTCAGGAGGATATTCTCCAAATCCATCCATTTGCCTGCAAATATTAGGTTATCAGTTTTTCTTACTGCTGAGTAATACTCCATTGTGTAGATGTACCACAGTTTGTTAATCCATTTTTCACTTGAGGGGCATCTAGACTGTTTCCAGGTTCTTGCTATTACAAATAATGCTGCTATGAACATAGTTGAGCTAATGCCTTTGGTGTGTGAATATGCATCCTTAGAGTATACACCCAGAAGTGGTATTGCTGGGTCCTTGGGGAGATTGTTTCTCAATTTTCTAAGAAACCACCATATTGCATTACAAAGTGGCTGAACTAGCTTACACTCCCACCAACAATGGAGGAGTGTCCCCCTTGCTCCGCATCCTCTCCAGCATAGGCTGTTATCTGTGTCTTTTATTTTAGCTAATCTAACATGTGGCAGGTGGTATCTCAAAGTTGTTTTGATTTGCATTTCTCTGATGGCTAAAGATGATGAGCACTTTTTCAGGTGCCTTTCAGCCATTCATAATTCCTCTGCTGAAGATTCCCTTTTTAGATCTGGATCCCCTTTTTTGATTGGGTTATTCAAGGTTTTGGGCTCTAGATTCTTGAGTTCTTTATATATCTTAGAGATCAGTCCTCTATTACTTGTAGGGTTGGTGAAAATCTTTTCCCATTCTGTAGGCTGTCATTTTGTCCTATTGACAGTATCCTTGGCTTTACAGAAGCTTCTCAGTTTCAAGAGATCCAACTTATTGATTGTTGATCTTAGTGTCTGTGCCATTGATGTTATTTTTAGGAAGTGGTCACCTGTGCCAATTTATAGAAGTTTATTTCCCACTTTCTTTTCTATCAAGTTTAAAGTGGCTGGGTTTATGTTGAGGTCTCTGATCCACTTGGATTTGAGTATTGAGCAGGGTGACAGGCTTGGATCTATTTACATTTTTCTATACACTACCATCCAGTTAAGCCAACACCATTTGTTAAATATACTATCTTTTTTCCATTGAATATTTTGAGCCTCTTTGTAGAAGAACAGGTGTTCATAGGTTTTTGGGTTAATGTCTGGATCATCAATTCTATGCCATTGATCCACAAGTCTGTTTTTATGCCAGTACCATGCTGTTTTTATTACTGTAGCTCTATAGAATAACTTGAAGTCCAGGATGTTGATGCCTCCTGAGGATCTTTTGTTGATCAAAATTGTTTTGGCAATCCTCGCTTTCCTGTTATTCCAATCATACCATCTGTAAATAGAGATAGCTTTACATCTTCTTTTCCAATTTGTATCCCCTTAATCTCTTTTCATTCCCTTATTGCTTTAGTTAGAACTTTGAGAACTATATTGAATAGATAAGGGGAGAGAGGACATCCTTGTCTAGTTCCTGATTTTAGTGGGATTAATTTGAGTTTTTCTCCATTAAGTTTGACGCTGGCTGTTGGCTTCTTGTAGATCACCCTTATTATATTGAGATATTGTCCCCGTATTCCTGATCTCCCCAGGGCTTTAATCATAAAGGAGTGTTGGATTTTGTCAAAGGCTTTTTCAGCATCTAAGTATATGATCATGTGGTTTTGTTCCTTTAGTTTGTTTATATGATGGATAACGTTTATGATTTTTAATATGTTAAACCAACCATGCATTTCTGGGATGAAGCCTACTTGGTCATGGTGGATGATATTTTGTATACATTGTTGGAAACGATTTGCTAAAATTTTGTTGAGGATTTTAGCATCAATACTCATGAGGGAGATTGGTCTGTAGTTCTCCTTCTTTGTTGTGATTTTGAGTGGCTTGGGTATTAGGGTAATTGTGGCCCCATAAAAAGAATTTGGCAATATTCCTTCAGTTTCTACTGTGTGAAATAGTTTGAGGAGTAATGGTAATAATTCTTCTTTGAATGTATGGTAGAATTCTGCACTGAAACCATCTAGACCAGGGCATTTATTTTTGGGGAGGCTTTTAATGACAGTTTCAATTTCCTTAAGGGTTATAGGCGTGTTTAGGTAATTAATCTGATCTTCATTTAATTTTGGTAGATGGTACCTGTCCAGAAAGCTGTCCATTTCTTCTAGGTTTTCCATTTTTGTGGAATACAGATTTTCAAAGTATGATCTGATAATTCTCTGGATTTCCAGGGGTCTGTTGTTATGTCCCCCTTCTCATTTCTGATTTTGTTTTAGACACACTCTCTCTCTGCTTTTTGATTAGTTTGGATAATGGCTTATCTATATTGTTGACTTTCCTAAAGAACCAACTCTTAGATTCATTGATTGTTCTTTTTGTTTCAATTGTATTGATTTCATCTCTAAGTTTGATTATTTCCTGCCATCTACTCGTTCTAGGTGAGTTTGCTTCTAATTGTTCTAATGCTTTCATCTAAGCTGTTAGTTCTTTAGTATGGGATTTCTCTATCCTTTTCATATACGCATCTAGTGCTATGAATTTTCCTCTTAAGACTGCTTTCATTGTGTCCCACAAGTTTGGGTACATTGTGGATTCATTTTTATTAAATTCTAGGAAGACTTTGATTTCTTTCTTAATTTCTTCCTTGACCCAGAGGTGGTTCAGCTGAGTGATATTTAGTTTCCATGAGTTGGCAGGCTTTCTTTGATTTTTGATGTTGTTGAACTCTAACTTTAGGCCCTGGTAGTCCAATATGTTACAAGGAATTATTTCCATTATTTTGTATCTGTTGATATTTGCTTTATGGCCAATTATATGGTCAATTTTGGAGAAAGTTTTATGAGGATCTGAGAAATATGTATATTC
This sequence comes from Sigmodon hispidus, assembly GCA_004025045.1. Lineage (NCBI taxonomy): Eukaryota > Metazoa > Chordata > Mammalia > Rodentia > Cricetidae > Sigmodon > Sigmodon hispidus. Next base: position 6,730 of record PVIH01002990.1, read on the forward strand.
CTTTGCCTTTGGGTGGAAGCTTCTGTAGATATCTATTAAATCCATTTGCATCATAATCTCTGTTAGACTCCTTATTTCTCTGTTGAGTCTCTGTCTGATTGGCCTATCCAGTGGTGAAAGTGGGGCACTGAAGTTTCCCACTATTAGTTACTTTGGTTTGAATGTTTTATATATTGTAGGCAAATTGTGTGTTAAAACAGACTGAGAGAATAGCTCTTACTCTGCCCAGGGTAGAGGAAAGAATGTCTCAGAGTTGTGCAGGGAAAAGGAATAGGTAAAAAGGAAAGGCCAACTCATGTGTTCTTAAGGTATCTTTCTCTATTACTGCATCTTCACTTCTCTTCTTTCAATCTCTCTTAAGGCTATTCTTCCTATTCTTTTCACACAAATCTTTAATCATTATATGAGCTGATATTGAAGGTTGCTTTACATTTCTTAAGTAAATAATAGCGATACAACCACACTATAAACACATAAAAAATATCACAAGTTTTTTTTTTCTCATACATGAAAAAGCCAGGATGACCATACTCAGGGCAAAGCTTCAGTTTCAGCCAGGTTCCTTGATGTAGCGTCTTTAAAGCAGGCAGAAAGGCACATAGCAGGGCAAGAGACAGTGACCTAGGAATTCCCCAAATACTTAAGACATATACTTTTACCCTGCATAGTTGGAACTTGAATTTTATAACATAAATATGAGGCTAGTAATACTTGCAGTCAATTATTAAGACTGCAAGTTATGTTTATAAGTGTTATCCATTAGGCCTTTTCTGTCAGGTAAAAACTAAAACTAGCACTGAAGTTGTTATGTGCCTGACCTTTCTAACCTCCTAGAAACTTGTCCTTGATCACTTCATTTCCAGGGCAACTAGCCTTATTTTGAATTTGCTGAGATCTTAGCTAAAGGTCTGACTGTTATTTGAAAGTATATTTTATTTATTAAATTTACATGGAATAAGAAAGTCATCCTCTTGGCAAGTCACTGACAATAGTGCCCCCTAAGTTTAAACACACCACCAAGGGGCTATGGAAAGAATCTCACAGCTATTCTTTAATGGAGGTAAGGTGGTGGCACATGAGAAAGCTACAGACACAACCACTGGTATTCACAGCAAATCATCCCAGGGACTTTGCCTAGTGGAGTACCTCAAGACAGAGTCACTCAAGTGATAGGTCAACCTGTAAAATACTGGCTGTCATCTGCTGTATACTCCCATGGCTCTGGGCAGTGTATATTGATACAAAGTTGAGATTATTTTTGTTAAAACACACTGTACATATATTTCTACACTTGTTCAGATATTATACCTATACAGCTCATTTAAGAGTCAATGTAAGACAATTTGTTTGCCTCTGAAAATTATTATTACAAACTACTTGGTATATTTAAGAAATGCAGATTTAGTAGTTAGTCACCTTTTACAATCGAACTTTTAGTCATCTTAAGTATGTTTTCAAGGTCAAATATAGATACATTTTAGATATGCAGGTGATCTTAAAACACTTCTGATATCTACAGAATATGACATTTAAGATGTTTTAATAACATAGGCTCTTTTTATTTTTATGACAATGAGACATTTTTGCTCCTAGCAGCACCAATCTACTTAAGAGAAGATGATGGGCATAGAAAAACTCCATAGGGAGTTTACTTGCTTCATGGCAAAAGTTAGCTACTGAGCAAGAAACTGGACTTGTCTCAACTGCTGATACTATGGTGTACAAAATAGACAAGCAGGACATAAGATAAAGGACCACTAAACTTGGCCTAGACAAGTAAGACAGCCTTTCAAAATATCCTGCTTCACTGAAAAGTCTAACAGATATGATAGGCCTATAGGCTAAAGATGGATGTCCCAATGTTACAGAGGAATTGTAGGTGACTGTCCAGGCATCCAGCTGTTTCTGTCATTTCTCATATATTTTGGAAGTTGCTTGCTTGTACTTCCTGCTTACTTACTTAACATTATTTCTTTCTTGGTTCTCTAATTGAAGACTACATAGTCATAATTTTCCTTGTTAACAAATCCAGAAAAAAAGCTCAGTAAAGAGATGTAAAGTGTATAACTTTGAAAGACATCAAAAGATAATTTGGTTTGGTAACACAAATTAGGACTGAAAGTGAATTATAACCCATCAAAATATGATACAGGTTTTTTTCTTTGAATTTGTCAAATGTTGATGGACTAGATATTATTGGTGTAATTGTTGCCTATATATTGTATAATGTACTTACTGAATATCAATTTTCTTATATTATCTATAGCCTTTTTTGTGTTAGATAAAAAGGAGAAATGTGATGATATTTTATGTATGTTCTAACAAATAATGCTTACCTAAAGATCAGATGACAAAGTTAGCCACTATTGGGATCTCATGCCTTTGCTGCAAGTATTTGGGTGGTACACATGCCTTTAATCTCAGCATTAGGGAGGTTGGGACAAGAAGTGATATGGTTTTGTTAAGAAAGAAATATAAGGCAGGAGGAAACAGAAGCTCAGTCTTTTTGGCCCAAAGATTCAATAGAGATGAGAAGTCTCTCTAGTGGCTGGCTCCTTTATCTCTTTGAACTTCAGGCAATATTTAGTTGTTAGAGCATACACAAAATATCACTACAAGAGCACAATCCCAGGAAAATTTCTTTCTTTGTATAAGGATTAATTAGATTAAGAATCTTTCTTTTAGTTAGCAGCCTTTTAGAAGTTTTATATTTTAAATTATTCTTATAATTGTTATTTTAAGCTACTGTGCATGCATTCTTGGCAATATAATTTACTTTTAGAGAATTAGCTTTGTAAGACTTTTACTATGTATAATGCTCCATATCAGAGGATTAGAAAAAGCCCTGAGTTAATTCTGTGAAGTGAAACACGATGGGGGAAACCCACTATTTCGGCTGTTTAGGAGATCAGAGTAAGACATCTACAAATTCAAGGTCTGAATGGGCTACAAATTAGATTTAAGGCCAGACTGAGCAACAAAGTGATACTTCTTCTAAATAAATAAAATAAAAAGAAGGCTAGAACTTTAATTCAGGGGTAGAATACTGTCTGGTGTATGTGAGAACCTAGGTTCAAGCCCAGTAACCACAAAAGAAAGAAAAAAAGGAAAGAAAAGGGAGGGAGGGAGGGAGAGAGGGAAGAGGAAGGAACGAAGGGATATTGAGAGCAAGTGAAGGACGGAGGGAGAGAATATGAGAGGCACATGAAAAACATCATGCTGGATATCAGCCCAACAGATATTAGATGCCCTCCATTAAGAGGCTCCCAGCCTTGAAATTAATCTCGGCAGCAATCTGTAGTTCAATGGATGAGAAGTTTTTAAGGGAAGAAGCTCCTTCCTATGTAGTCAGCCTCTGATAGAGTGATTGACAAATGGTACCCTTTCCATTTGGTGCTTAATGATTGTGAGCACACGAAAATACAAGCCAGAAGGGTGTACTTACATCAGCTTAGAGTGTGTATGGTGAGGAAGAGGACAGAACAGGTCATAAGGAATGCTAAGATGAACTCCGCACACTAAACCCAAGAAGAGGAAGACTTCCTGCACACTGCAGCTTCAGCAAACACTCCATTGGAGGCAAGAGTATCTGGAGCTCTGGGACAATATTGCCTTCAAGGAGTGGAGAATTATTTTTAAAAGTACAAAAAATAATGGTGAAAGGATGTGGTTTACATGGATCATATGTATGCTACTCTGTAACAAAACTAAATGGCAGCCAGTGTTACTGACTTTGCTTTGTAGATGAGCAAAGAATCTGGGAAAATGCCTTTTATTTTGTTCTGCATCACAGGACTAGATTGGGAGGGATAGGTTGGATTACATCCATCTGTACATGTGATATAGGATGATAACCACTGGCAGTGGACCATGACGCCATGCTGAGGACACCCAGCCTCGAGTCAAAGTCAACAATTAGTTACTTGAAAACATATAATTTACCTGGCATTCTGTAAAACTATGGGTTCTGATGAACTAAGGCTAAGGGTAGAAATTAGAAAGTATCATAGTTGTCTATAGAAAAGCAATATTTCTTCAATTATATGATATTGAGTCAACACAAGAGATACAAGCTGACACATTAAATAATAAGTTATTTGAGTCAGAGTCAGGGACCTTGGGACTAGTTTGATCATAAGGACTTCCTCTGAATTTGAGATAGTACAGAAAAAAAGAACTGGAAAGATGACAGAGAAATTAAGATCACAAACTCTTGCTGAGTATATGAGTTCAGTTCCTGGTACCCATTTCAAACAGTTCAAAACCACTATAACTCTAGCTGAAAAGGATTTGACTTCTTCTGGTCTCCCATGAATCAGCATACACCCACACACACAAACACCACCCATGCATTCATACACATACACTAAATTACACACACACACACACACACAGAGAGAGAGAGAGAGAGAGAGAGAGAGAGAGAGAGAGAGAGAGAGAGAGACCACACACACACAAACCTCACACCACATATAAAATAAAATACATTTTAAAAAAGAAGAAAAACAGGATAAACTAAAGGCACTTCAAAAGGAAAAGAAATAAGTCTTTCACCTCTGGGATCAGGTTTGTCTTTCACTGGCTTAAAGAAAATGAATTTTCAGCACCTGACCTAACATGACACACTATTCTCAATTCTGTGAGATATTATGAATGAGTGTTATAATGGCTAATAAAATGCAATATAAGCCAAAATGTATAATATCTTTGGACATAATCTTACTTTTTTCTCATCTGTAAACCTTAATTTTTCTGAGAAAATTTCACAAACAAAAATTACAAATCACATTTATAGTCAAAGCAAGTATTTGGACCTCTCTGTGCCCTGGGTATGATAAGGGTCCTTCTGGCCTTTAGTTACTGATTTCATCATTGCTACCTTCTTATCTTAGACATAAACATGCATGAGCACTTCATAAACCAATCAGCCAACTTTTAATCTCACTGTGAAAGATTTTGGATTTTTTTTCAATACACCCTTATTTTTTCATTTGGACTTGAATATAGGTTACAGCCTATGAGTTATAGAGCTCCAGAAGCCATGGAGCCATACTTATGCTATTCTTTAGAAACTCTGTGAGAGTCTCCCCTGAGATGCTCTATTTATTCTGGAGTGCTTGCTACTTTTTTCTTTTTCTTTATTGTTTTTTGAAAATCAATATTAAACTTTATATAAAAAAGCAAAACATTCAGGAAACCTAAAAAAAAAAATCCATACACTAATAAAATTTCTCTTTTCTCTAAAATACAGGAATCATAAAAATAAATTTGGGCAATCCATATACAGCAACATATAAAAAATATCATCCACCATGACCAAGGAGGCTTCATCCCAGAAATGCAGGGATGGTTCAGCATATGAAAAACCATACATGTCACCCATCGTATAAACAAATTGAAGGAAAAACCCACATGATCATATCCTTAGATGCTGAAAAAGCCTTTGACAAAATCCAACACTCCTTTATGTTAAAAGTCCTGGAGAGATCAGAAATACAAAGAAAACACCTAAATATAATAAAGGTGATTTACAAGAAGCCGATGGCCAACATCAAACTAAATGGAGAAAAACTCAAAGCAATTCCACAAAAATCAGGAACTAGACAAGGATGTCTTCTCTCCCCTTATCTGTTCAATATAGTTCTCAAAGTTTTAGCCAAAGCAATAAAAGAACGAAAGGAGATTAAGGGGATACAAATTGGAAAAGAAGAAGTGAAACTATCTCTATTTGCACTACAGCTTGGGATCTGAAACACCTTGGACCAGCAACTTGGAGTTCATTCCCTCCAGAGGAACACCTGACCCAGTCTTGATGTTGAGATGAGGAAAGCAGATATGCCTGGAGTGGATGTTAAACTAAGCCATCTTGGGCTCTTGGGCCCTTGGGACCTCCTTCCCTTGCGTGGAGGAGATAAAGCGATGGGGAGAACCATGAGTGACGGGGAGGGGTGGGAGGGGGAAAGGAATCTGAACAAGGAGTTACATGAATAAAGAAAGATTTTTATTCATAAAAACTAAATAAATAAATTTAAAAAAAGCAAATAATATAAATAATATAAACAAAAAAAAACAAACAAATAAATAAATAAATAAATGAAATCTAAATTGCTAAGCAACCCTTCTATAGTCAAACCAGAAGCTTTTTCCTGTGTGTGTGTGTTTGTGTGTGTGTGTGTGTGTGTGTGTGTGTGTTTTAAATCACTTTATTCACCCATCATCTTTCAATGAAATAAGAATTTTTTGCTTAAAGTCCACTAATGAGTGACTACATCCCCTGCTTATCCTTCTGGGTTTGTGAGACATTGCTCAGGAGGATATTCTCCAAATTCATCCATTTGCCTGAAAATTTTGAGGTATCATTTTTTCTTTTCTTTTTTTATTGTTTTCTGAAAATCAATATTAAACATTATTTTAAGAAGCAAAATTCAGAAGAAAAAACAAGAAAACCCATAGGTAGTAAAACTCTTTTCTCTAAAATATATGAAACATAAAAAATAAAATCCAAATTTCTCCAGCCAGGTTAGGCTCAGCTACAGATAAAAAAAAGCACAGTAGGCCACAGCTTATGTCCACGGATGCACTATCGCAACCACAAATTTCTGCTAAACAACACTTCAACAGACAAACCAGAAGTTTTGTTTTGTTTTGATTTGTGTGTGTGTGTGTGTGTGTGTGTTCATTTTAAACCACTTTATTCACCCATCATTTTTCAATGAAAATAGAATGTTTTTGCATAAAGTCCACTAATGAGTGACTACATCTCCTGCTTATCCTTCTGGGTTTGTAAGACCTGGCTCAGGAGGATGTTCTCCAAATCCATCCATTTGCCTGCAAATTTTACTATATAATTTTTTTTCTTACTGCTAAGTAGTACTCCATTGTGTAGATGTACTACAGCATGTTATTCCATTCCTCAGCTGAGGGGCATCTAGGTTGTTTCCAGGTTCTTGCTATTACAAATAATGCTGATATGAACATAGTTGCCCTAATGCTTTTGGGGTGTGAATGTCCATCTTTAGGGTATATGCCCAATAGTGGTATTTCTGGATCCTTGGGGAGAGTGATAACAAGTTTTCTGAGAATCTGCCATATTGCATTCTAGAGTGGATGAACAAGTTTACACTTCCACCAACAGTGGAAGAGTGTTCCCCTTGCTCCACATCCTCTCCAGCATTTTGTTTTTCTTTAATTTTTGAGATCATACCATAATTATGTCATTTCTTCCATTTTCCCACTTCAAAACCCACCATATACCTTCTCTCTGCTCTCTTTTAAATTCATGGTCTCTTTTTCATTAATTGCTACATGCACATAGGTATACATATTCATATTTATATATAATGTATAAATGTATATTTATACATATTTATAGCTTCAGTTGTGAACAGAAGAATATGAGGTGAGTGTATAGCTTTAATAAGACAGTTATTAAGAACCTGAACCTTAAGCTCAGTCCTGAGTTGCATTAAGTGTGTTGAGAGTGACAATAAATGTACAAAAGAGGAGTCTAAGAAGATTGCAGTTTAAAGACCTAAGATGAGCATGAAATGGGATGGCAGAGAACTTCCAGGCCAGGGAAGCTAAAACAAAATAAAGCAAACCCACTTATCTACTACCCATAGTTGGTCCTCAGAGGACAAAATAGAGAATTGCTATTTAGACACTGAAGTTTTGGAAATAAGTTCAAGTTCTGAGTAGACAGTGAAGGAGAAAAATGTCCTATTCAGTGAAGTAATTCTCAGAATAGAAAAGATGCAGAGTTACAGAATCAAGTTTCCCTAGTGGAATGAAAGCTCAGGAGGCCCAAGCACACATTGACCTATGTTTGACACATGAAAGACTTTTCAACACAAAGCCAATCTCCAAGAGCACACTCATCTCAGGCCTAAATTGTAATACTACAAACCAGATAATTTAAAATGTGGATAGAAATAAATCAGCATGTACAAAGGACAACTGGTCACAGAATAGGAATGAATCAGTTCACAAGAGAAAACTCTCTTCTTTATATCTACTTGAAATTTTTAACTTAAAATTATTAATATTTGAAAAACAACTGTGAAACTAATATTTGGATAAAACTGTAGATATACAATCCAACAATTCTATCATGTTAAAACATGCATTAAGTATAAATAGAAAGACCATAAAAAAGCCACCATTCTTTAGCAATTAAGCAAACAAAAATGGCTTAGAAACAACATGCGTAAGTTGTTAAAGATGAGCTGTTTAAACACCATTACAAAAGAGAGAGAAGTAGAGTACAAATTGATGTATGTTGAGATACACACACTGAACCTTTGGCACTAGCAATCAGAGTATTTTGTCATGTAGTATTGAAACATAATACAAAAATTTTCTGTGTCAAAGGAACACAACCAACAGCATTCAAAAGTAGCTTTTCAACCTGGAAATAAAATATCACAGCATGCCTGTCAGTTGTCCACTCTTGAATACATCTGTAGAAACTTTGAAATGGAAAAAAATAAAGAAGAGAGAAATGAACCAGTTTTATTTTTTCTCTCTCTCTTTAAAACCAAACAGAAAACAAACTCCAATTTTGTTCTGTTCTAGCATCTTCAAAGTATATGAGTTGTGCAGAGAATGAGTAAAAACTGTACTGTTCAGAAGTCCAAACACAAGTGAATGAGGGCAGTGAGAGCATATATCTCTCATGTCACTTTCTGAGGGTACTCAGGAGCCACTTTGTCACCACTGACACTAAACAAGGTTGTAGAATTCACCTCAAGATACTTGAAGAAGTTGTGATGATAATTCAGAAACAAAACAAGGTTTTTCTCATCCTGTATTGCTCGTATTCCTATAAATGATCTTGTTAAACACGGCACTCAGTGCACCTGGGATATTGCTGCTGGAGGATGAGGCTAGGATGTCAGCATGTTGTGGTCTCTAAAACTTTTAGAGTAGGTAATTGCCCAACATTGCATAGAAGCACTCTTTTATTCTTGTTAAAAACTTCATTATAGCATACTCTTCATTATCGGTGTTTCCTCCAGACTTCTTATAATTTGCAAAAGCCTCAGGAAAAGAATTGATTTTCTTCTGAGTAGAAAGATAAGTAGTTGAGATAATCAATTCCTAATCAACAAGCCCTGGGTTCAACTTTTTGGAAATCAGCTGTGTTAATGAATGCTTTTTTCAACAGTTGGGTCAACCTGAATCTTTGCCCACAGGAGGCTGGGGTTCCCCGTTGGTACTTCTACCATCTCCATTAGAGAGTGTTTTCTTCTTGTTGGTTTTTACTTTGGATTCTCCACTTTTTCTATTGTAGACCTGTTGTCTTATTTCCTGGCACAGCCATGTGCTCTTGCCTTCCCCATATTGCTTCTGATGGGCTTGTTTCTACACCTATTGACACACTCTGCTTTCTGTAATTATGCCAGTGATTATTCCAACCACTGTAAGACATAAAACTTTGTACTTATTTGTCCATTTTGATAGCTTTCACACACTTTGCTTCCCAAAGAAGTCTATAAAAGACTTTAGGCCTTACTTTGACTTCATTTCTAATTGATCTACCCTTTATCCCCTCTCTCATCACCCTAATTCTGTCTACTAATTTTTAAACAAATATTTACCTTTAGAATAGCTCTAAAATAAAGACAATGAACTTGGAATTCATTTTAATTGCTCTACCAGCTCCTCCTCCTCCCATCACCCTGATTCTATCTACTTTTTAAAAAATATTTCCCTTTAAAATAATTCTAAGAGTACAGAGAAGTTGGGAAAGCAGTAAAGAATTTCCATAAATCATAACCAGGTTCTCCTGGTCTCCACATCTTACGTTAGTGTAGTCAATTATCAGAGCTAGTAAACCACCAGCAAGAATATACACCTTCCCTGAAGTCTATGATTCATTTATATTTCCTTTATCTGGGCCAGGACCTCTTTTCTCCAAGGCACCAGAATATCTGGACCCCTCTCCTTAGACTCCTTTTGGCTATGACATGTTAGTATACTTCCAAAATTTGTGAAAATCTTGATTTCATTTTCAGAATTACTTACCATATATTTCATAGAATTCCCCTGGATTCCTTCTGACTTATCCATTATAATACTGAGGCAACAGACTGAGAGAGAGGTTTCCTATATTTAGTGAGTCTGTGAGTTTAGAGAAAGCCGAAAGGAATAAAGTGCTACACTTACCGTATATCAAAATAGTCAATATATCCCATGTTGATGCTGTTGCTCTATGGCCAGATTATTTTGTTGGGTGTTTTTTTCTGCCGAGTTATGCTGTTACTTTACCATTCACACACAAACTTTACTCACCTGAGGAAATTAATATGCACAGCTCATACTGAGGAGTAGGGAATGAGTCTCCCTTTCTTCCTTAAGTATTTGTACCTGAATCAAGTATTTAACCAACGAACCCTAAATGACATTAATTTTACACTTTAAATTATGATCAAATACTGTTTTTATTTTACTGCTCACTTTTCCAAGCTCATCCATTAATTTTTTTTATTTGGTTTCTAAATATACTGTTCCTTTGATATATGGTCATGATAGTACAGTATCTTCCTAAGCACTTACTTAATTTCTGGCAATACTGTATTCTTCAAACTTAATATGCCAAGGAGTCCTATACCATTATTGGTAAACAGAATCACAAAACACTTCTAACCAGGAATGGTGACACATAGGTCAAAAATCAATCAGAAGTATGAGTTTAAGGCCTACAAAGTATGTTTCAGACTAGCAATGGACAAAGCAAAATCTTGACTCAAAAGCAAAATGAAACAAAACAGAATCCAGACTCTATATGATAAGTTTTCTCACTGATACCATAATATCATTATGTCCAAGCATATAAGAACTTATTTACACATGTATAGAAAGAGCCATATATATCCATATTGCATTGAACATGGGCTGGTATTATTAATTTCTAATTAATTAATTACCTTCTATCTTCCTCCTCTTGCTTATTGATAATATTTTATTCACCAACTAGAAATGACATTGCTTCTGTTCAATATAAATCTACTCTAGTGTCCCAATTCAGTGTTCATGTATATTGGTATCATAACAATACCCTGTAGGGAGCATTGTACTGCGCCCTAAAGATGGCGCCGGTTTCCGCCTTCAGCCCTCCCGAGGGCTAGTGCTCTCAGGAGTAAACAACTCCTTTTTTGGCTGTAGGCAAGGATGGTGGCTTGCTTCCGCGTCCTAGGACCTATGGGCGATATCCACGTAGCTTACTGGGGTTGGAGGCCCAGAGGGTATTTAGCCACAAGCGGGCTTCCCCCCCGGGGTCAGAAGTCAGAAGATTGTGCACAGGTCCTGAATAAAACGGCTGGAGAGAAGAATCCTGAGTCGTGTTCTTCCTTGCTGGCAAGGTTGGGTGAGCCAATACCCTGCAAATCCATAAAAATGTTCTCATGAATGAGAGTGCAATGACTATGACTGTGTACTTCTTTTTTGTAGCCTTACATACATTGCCCATATACAGGGGTCCTGAGCATAAAATCTTTTCTTCTGATCCATTCAGTGTGGTTATTTCATGTATTATAATTTAGATAATTTTGTCACATAATTTATTCTATTCTGGGCTCTCTCTAACATCTAAATAATTTTTATATTTGCATTTATTAATATTTATTTTTTTCACTGTAAGTTTCTATGGGTTTTTAACATTTATGTAACTTTATGCACCTACCCATTAGGATATAAACTGAAAAACCTACTGTTTTAAAGAAATTCCTTATTTATCACTTAGACACTTCGCTTTACCTTCTGTAGTCCTGAAAACCACTGATATTTTTAACATTGCTATGCAGTGGCTTTTCCAAAACATTATGCAATTGCATTATGCAATATGTAGTTTATTTGCTAGCTTATCCACCTAAGAAAATACACTTTTAACCAAACCCATGTCTTTTTATGGATTCATCATTCTCTTCTTATCAGTGAATAAGATTCTTCTGTAGAGATTATACATTGTTTATTCATTCATGTGTTAAAAGATACTTTGATTGATTATGGGTTTCTATGATCTCATAATCACAATGTCATTGCAAACTGTTTTCTTAATGCTTTTTATTAGGGTTTTGTGTTGAAATGATGTAGGTTAAAAAAAATATCTAGGGACATGGAGGCTGTATCACTGGGTAAGACTATCCTTACCCCCAAAAGCAACTAAGGATCTGTGAATGAAATAGCTGTCCCATTTGTATTTCCAGCAGCAATAGATGAGAATTCTTGTTCTTCCGCATTCTTGTCAGTAATTAGTGTCAGATCATTGAATTTTTGTCTTTATAAAGCAATTCACATTAGGTGTAGAGTGATATTTCAGCTCTGTTGTAATTTTAATTCCCTAGTTACAAATTATGTAGAGAATGTCATGTGCTAACTTGCCATTCTCTGTGACAAAGTGTCTCTTAGGATAATTTGCCCATTTAAATACATTTTGTTCTTTATGAGTTTTTCAGTTTCTTACATACTTTGCATAAGTTCATTAACAGATTTGCTTTCACAGAAATTTTTTTACTTCATGGCTTATATTTGCATCTATCACTGGTATTCTTTGCATAATAGAAGTTTCAGTTTATTTATAAATTACAGAGAATCAATATGTTTATGGATTATGCTATTGGTGCTTTTTTTAAAAAAGCAACACAAAATTTAATAGTCATACACTTTCTTCTTGTAAATTACTGAATGACTGTAATGAAGTTTCTAACATAAATAAATTTGTCCCCTGCTTCTTAGTCTATCATCTGTTTTGATATCTACTCTCCAGTATGTAAGCATAAAGAGAGTTTTGTGCTTTAAGATAAGGGATGTTTTTTAATGTAACATTTATCTTTATACTTTTTCAACTTCCTTTAGATTACTGCTTTCAGGGCATACCTTTCTTCATCTGATTAATTTTGAAAATTTAAATCTTTTCTAAATATTACTGTTACTGTTTTTACATCAATTTATGACACAGGTCTCAAGGTATCATTAATTTTTATATGTGTTTAAGCACAAGGGTCTTTGTTACCTTCAGATGGAGCAGATGAAGGCATGGGGCTATGGTCATGTGCAGCATAAACTCAGTCATTAGAAGTAAATATGCTTCATGTTCCTAGTCATGTGTTGTTATTTAAATTTATTTAGTATTGATTTTAAATTGAACTAATATTTGTCATATGCCAATGCAATTATCACTTGCAGATCTCATAAAATACTATCGTAGTTTATATTGGTAATCAACCATTCTTTTAAGTAAAAATCATACTGAAAATTCTTTAATAACTAAAAGCCTCTGAAATACAACTTACAGAGCTCAATTGTACTAGCAAATGAATCATAAATCCGATAAAAATTGTTTTAAAAATTAAAGAAGACTGCCCTTTATTTAATTTTCTTTTTTCCTTTTATATAAGCATGTATTAATTGTACAAATATATGGTGTCATTGTGCAAATTTTATACAGTTATAATACTTGATCTTGGTTTCCAATTTGATACATATAGGAAGAGGAAACCTCAATTGAGCAATTTATGGCCATGGTTTTGATTATCCATTGCTGTAGGAGGGCCCAGCCCAAGGTGAACTATACCATATCCAGGCTGGAGGATCTAGCTGTGTAAGAAGGCTAGCCAGTAATCAGCTAGCTTAACAGTCTCTGGTTCTAGTGCCTTCCCTTGAGTTTGCTGTAGTGATATCCCTTTCCCAACCACATAATGGTTTATTACCTGTAGGCCAAATAGACCCTTTACATCCTAAGTTGGTTGTGGTCAGTGTTTATTACAACAGAAAACCACATTGATGATATCTTCACAGAAATCAGTACCCATGTTTATTCTGCCTTATTCTCTGGTCTCCACCTTCTTTCCATTCTTTTACATCTTTCAAATTTTTTGGCCTAGACATATGAGAGAAAACATAATATTTTACTTACTGTGTCTTTCTTTTCTTAGCATGATAATTTCTAGTAACATCTGTTTTTCTACAAGTGATAATTTTGCTTTTCCTTGTGCTTGAATAAAACTCCATTGTGCATGTATAAGTATATAAATATATGTACAATAATGTTCTCATGTCTAATTAAATATTTTCATAAACTTACTTGGGTGTTACTCATGCAGAGCTGGGAAGATCCAGTTCATACTGGTTTACAACCAAATTGGAAGTTGAACTTAGATGACAAAGAGGAGGCAGGTCCTGGGCAAACCTCAGGTGCTCAGTAGACAAAAAATCTTAAATCAACAGATTTCCACTTGTACCATTCCTGGCAAGAAATCTGACAATTACCTAAAGGAACTGCACAATATCTCAGAGTTTGACAAAAGCTGAACACAGCTCACTGAAATCAACCAGCAAAGGACAATAGCACAGCAATCTGGGGATGAATACAGACAAAAGTTGATGGATCTCTGAAGTTAGGGAATCACTTCCTTGTCCCTCCACAAGCCTGATACTAGTCCCACAAGGAGTAAAATCCTTCAAAACTCTAAAAAGAAGACAGACAGATCATGAAGTGTGGTATGATATCTGGATCAGCTTACATGGCTCTAAGCACAGAGACAATGAAGATATCAAAGCAGTGTGGTAAAGGAATCAGAAACTGAGAGATTCAAACATCCCCTGACTCTAACCATAGCAGAGGATCAAAGGACATTTGTGACAGAACTTAGAAGTTGATCAAGTATCCTGACAGAAAGAACTAAAGTAAATATGGGGCTGAGTTGTTTTTCATTGCTGGCTGAGCATACAGAATTGGCTAAAAACATAATACCTTTTTTTTCATTATAGTACTCATTTATGCTTACATATTTTTAAGATTTTATACGATTTTTCTTCTCATTTTTTACATGCTATCAGAGCTTCCTTTACTTGTCCCTTTGACACAATTTGCAAGAAAGAACATCTATTGAGGAATTATCTATATCACATTAGCTTTTATATGTTGATTGCTAATTGATAAAGGCAGGCTTACCCTACCATGGAAAAAAATTATCCTGCCCTGAGTTTTATAACAAAGGAAGCTAAACAAACCAGAGAAAGCAAGCCAGTTAGCAGCATAGCTCTATAATCTCTGCATCATTTCTTGCCTCCAAGTTACTGTCTTGAGTTCCCTCTCTGATTTCTTTTCATAATGGATTGTGACATGAAAGTTGGAAGATGAAATAAACCCTTTCCTGCTTTGGGTCATGGTGTTTATCAGAGAAATAGAAAAGCAAACTGAATATAAATATTTGGGATTTAAAAATTTTTTTAATCCTTTAAATGATTTCTTAGTATGCACACTTGCTGTTGGACTATGCTTTTATACACTGTAAATATTTGTCACTGTAAATGTTGGTTTAATAAAACCCTGATTAGCCAGAGGCTAGGCAGATAGAATGTATAGAGAAGGCAACCAGATAAGGAGAATTCAGGGAAGAGCTGAGCAGACAACTACCAGACTCAGAGGAAGGAAGATGAGAATGCTACATTGAGAAAAAAAAGTACCAAACCATGTGGCTAAACATTGATAAGAATCATGGGATACTTTAAGAGTAAGAGTTAGTAAGTAATAAGCCTAAGCCAGAGGCCAAACAGTTTATATTTAGTATAAGCTTTTGTCTGATTATAATGGCTGTAGGACTGGCCAAGTTGGACAGAGAAATTTCTGACTATACAAACTTCAGCATTTTAACTATTAGTTGATAGGTTGTACTTTGTGCCTTGAAAGGTAATCTTACATTTCTTTTTTCCAAACTTTTCTCTAATATTTTTAGCTTTAACCCAGATACTTTTTTCTATTTTTAAAATTATGTGCATTATTTGTGTGCATGTATGAGGGAATGTGCACATGTGAGTACAGGTTTCCTGAGAGTGTAGAATGGGGTTTGAGAATTCCTGGAGCTCCAAGTGCAGCTTTCTGTGAGCTGCTCAATGCTGGTGATAAGAACCAAACTCCGGTCCACTGCAAAATCAGTAAATGTTCTTAACTATGATTTCTATTTTCTCTCTTACCTGAACTTATTCCCTCATTGACTTAGTTGTTGAAAATGGTCCATTTTCCCCAATTAAGCCCTAGGTACTCTGGTTTTTAAAGTTCATAAGGGCTACAATCAAGAGACAACTGTCTATCCTATAGCTAACACTGAACTTTTCCCTTGACATAAATCCCAGAGAAGATGGCCTACCAGGAAAATTCTTATAAAATTAAACAAATAAAAATAGAGTGCAAAAGGTGAAAAATTACAAACTGAAACACACACATCAACTATTTGGTAAAACACAGCAAAGATTATAAAAATACAAGAGAATAGACAAATCCACTGTAGCATCTTCATATGCTAATAGCTTCTCAGTGCTACTAATAAAAGCATGATAAAATAGGCAAAATACCAGAAATATACTTCCAAGCTCTGCCTTTAAAAATATCAAATTAAGCCCCACCACGGGACTCCAGCAAAGCCCCCACCCCACACCATGTGGCCAGAATGAGCTGAACTCAGCCAAATGTACCAACCAGGAGTTTACCCAGGACACTGAATGGTTGGGCACTATAATGATCTCTTTGTCATGGGGAAGCATGGTCCAACCCAGCATCATGGATGGAGATTTGAATAGGACAAAGAGACTCAAATGCAAGCCCACCTGGTGAAATGCAACACCAGTCAGATGGGTATCATTAAAATGAGCAGAGTTATAGTATGTTGTATATTGGAGAGTGAAAGAGAAGGACAGAATGGTTTAGGTTCTCTGGACAGAGACATATCTGAAGAGACAAAAGAAAAAGGGAACAGGCTGACATGTTAAAGAAGCTGTTCACTTGACCAACTGCAACATATGGGTAAGTGATTCCTGTACTTTATCTGGACAGCACAGCAAAAATGGCCCTGATGATGAGAGCACAGGTGAGTCAACCCTGAGAACATGAGCATAGGGCACCTACCATCTTCCTTCATTTGCCACATGGCAACAAGGGCTGGGGAGAGTTGCCCTTCCCCTGTCCCCCACCCATGAATGCCTGAGGTATGTAGGAGAGTTGACCCTGAGGTAACAAGAATGAGAGAGGTTCTCCTGCTCCTCCTTACACATACGTGCAAGCTGCAATACTAGGGAAAACAGGCCCTGAAGCCCTCCCTTAAGGGAAGTACAGTAGAGCCAATTTTGCTTGCACATGTGTAGGTGAGCCAGCCTCAAAATTATGAACATGAGCTAACCCCATTATTCAATTGTCTTGTGGCAACATGGACAGAGAAGAGAAGCCAGCACCCCGTGCCCATCAAAATTTGGGGCAAGCAGGAGAGCTGGTTCAGTGCTCATAAGAACAGGAGAGCCATTCCTGACATCTCCCCCTTCCACACATCCACCAATTATAACATTTGGGAATGATGCCTTGCATCTCACCAGTGGAGATGTGGGTGAGCCAGCCCAGCAGTTATAAACATGGGAGAGCTGTACCTACTATGTCTGCCATGAAACACTGTGGGAGGGTGTGAGATGACCTCTTTAACCCTCACTCCTTACCACCTGTAACAGATGAGACAGACAACCATCACCACTCTCAGCTGCAGCACTCAGGAAATGGACCCTGCCTCTTGCCTAGGCTCCACAAGAGAGCTACAGTAGTCAGTAGTCAGAGTTGAGAGTGAGCCAGACCCTATGTTAAGAGCAAAGGAGAGTTGTCCCCATTATTTATCAAACATGTGGTAACATGGACAGAGGAGTGATGTTCCCCCACTCCTGTCCATCAGTGCCTGAGAAAGGTGGAGGTGTTGACCCTTAGATCATAAGATCAGGGGTGATGGATGTCCTTACTCCTCACCAATAATAGCACTCAAAAGAGTGGTCCCTGTACCTCATCTGGGCAACAGAGTAGAGATGGTCCTAATAGTGTAGGCATGGAAGAGCTGGCCCTGAGGGCATGAAAGAAGGAGATTTGCATCCCCCCCTTCAGTCAATGCTGCAACATGTGAATTAACTTGTGGTGATATATTTTATATTTAATATAAACAGCCTGGAATATCAGAAGACAGAACCATCTCTCCAATCTTTTGTTTGTTTTTTTTTCTTTGTTTGTTTGTTTTCAGACAAGGTTTTTCTATGTTAACAGTCTTGGCTGTATTAGAACTTGCTTTGTAAAGCAAGCTGGCCACAAACTCACAGAGATTCTCTGGCCTCAGAATCCCAATTATTATTTGTATTAAATATAAAATGTATCACCACATTAGCTGGGGCAATGTTGGAGAGTTCACTATGTTGAGGAAAGGGGGGAACTGACTGGAGGACTAACCCTACAGCTGTCCAGGCCCAGAATCAGGTTATAACTTGGCCGACCAGAACATCCATTCCATTTATGATTTGCTAGAGCTTGTGAAGGAACCAGACCAGGAGACTCAAAGATGCAGGTTCTCCACAGTACAGGTCAGCAAAAGGATATCCACGATGAGTCCTAGTGAGAGTCTAGCATTCATAGAGTAGTAGAAACCAGAGGCCTTGAACCAAACCAATGACTAAAATGAACAAAGAGAATGAACACTTACAAGTAAGATACATGGTAAAGAGTGTGACCTGTGGTGTCCGGGGCAAAGTAGAAGTCAGACAACTTCAGTCAGCAAGGATCCCAGGTCCACAGTGGAATGGGAGGTGAGCAGATTCCAGCCTCTGGGACTATTGGGACCTCATGTCAGAGGCCAGAGACATAGTCCCAGATTTGACCTCACAGCCAGGCCTGCCCTAGACCAGGCCTGGGAGAAGACTTCCTAAGCAATCCCAGGGGTTACATCACAAGGATCTGGGCCCCACCTCCAAGGCATGTTGAGTCATCACAGAGGGACGGACATCTCTCTGAAGAGTGTGGCCTATGGTGTCTGGGGCAAAGTAGAAGTCAGACAGCTTCAGACAGCAAGGATCTTGTGGCCTGAACAGAATAAGAAATCATGCAGATTCCATGTCCAGAGCAAACAGGAGACTCAACCCCTATAGCCACAACTGACTAAGATTCTACTAAGATCTGACTAAGGTGAACCAAGTAAGCAATGGGCAGATGCCAGGGCAAGAATACATATAAAAATATAAAGAACAGCAAGGCACCACCAGAAGAAGCTGATGTCTCTACAACATCAAGACCTCAACAGAGGAATGAAGAGGAAACAGAAAAAAGCAACAACATAAATATCTTTATGAAGATGATAGAATCTTAAAAGAGGATAAAGAAATAGATGAAAAAACAAATAAAAAATTGCAAGAGATGAACAAATCTTTGAAGGAAAACAAAGAAAACCAAGAAAGAGAAATCCAACAAATGAAAGAATCATTCCAGGAACTAAAAATTGAAATGGAGCAAAAAAGAAGGCACAAAACAAGGCAAAGATGAAATAGAGAATCTGAAGAAACAATCTGGAACTACAAATATAAGCATAATCAAAAGAACCCAAGAGATGGAAGAAAGAATCTCTGGAATGGAAACTCAATAGTGAAAATAGAAAAATCACTCAAAGAAAAAATTCAAATCCAAGTGGATCTAAGACCTCAACACAAACACAGCCATTTTGAACTTGATAGAAAAGAAAGTGGGAAATATACTTCTACGAATTGTCATAGGCGACCCCTTCCAAAATATAACATCAATGGCACAAACACTAAGATCAACAATCAATAAGTGGGATCTCCTGAAGCTGAGAAGCTTCTGTAAAGCCAAGGACACTGTCAATATGACTAACCAACAGCCTTCAGAATGGGAAAAGATTTTCACCAACCCTACAAGTGATAGAGGACTGATCTCTAAGACATATAAAGAACTCAAGAATCTAGAGCCCAAAACCTTGAATAACCCAATCAAAAAATGGGGTTCAGATCTAAAAAGGGAATTCTCAGCAGAAGAATTACAAATGGCTGAAAGGCACTTGAAAAAGTACTCATCATCTTTAGCCATCAGAGAAATGCAAATCAAAACAACTTTGAGATACCACCTAACACCTGTTAGATTGGCTAAGATAAAAGACACAGAGGACAGCCTATGCTGGAGAGGATGTGGAGCAAGGGGAACACTCTTCCATTGTTGGTGGGAGTGTAAGCTTGTTCAGCCACTTTGGAATGCAATATGGCAGTTTCTCAGAAAATTGAGAATCAATCTCCCCAAGGACCCAGCAATACCACTTCTGGGTATATACCCTAAAGATGCACAATCACACTCCAAAAGCATTAGCTTAACTGTGTGCATATCTGCGTTATTTGTAATAGCAAGAACCTGGAAACAACCTAGATGCCCCTCAACTGAAGAATGGAATAACAAACTGTGGTACATCGACATAATGGAGTACTACTCAACAGTAAGAAAAAGTGATATCCTAAAATTTGCAGACAAATGGATGTATTTGGAGAATAACCTCCTGAGTGAGGTATCACAAACCCAGAAAGATAAGCAGGGAATGTACTCACTCAATAGTAGACTCTAAACAAAAACAGAAGCAAAAGCAAAGCATGCCTAAGCTGCAAACCATAATCACTGAACAGCTTGGGATCTGAAACACCTTGGACTGACACCTTGCATCCCACTCCTCCTAGAGGAACTCCTGACTCAGTCTTGATGTTTGGGGGAGAAAACTAGATTTGCCACGAGTGGAGGCTTAACTAAGCAATATTGGGATCTTGGGAACTTGGGACCTTGGGATCACCTGCCCAATGGGGGATGGGGAGATGTGGAGAAGAAAGACCTTGATTAAGGATGTACAGAGATAGAAAATGTGACTTCTTTATTCATAATAAAAAAAGAAAAGAAGAAATAAACAAAAAAGAATAGTCATTCATTTTAATTATGGGATAAGACATAACATGTAAAAAAAAAACTAAAGTACTCCTCATTTTTACTATTAGATGAAACTCATCTGCCAGCTTTTCTGGTCTCTATCACCTATGCTTCAGCATCTGCATTGGGCTTCAATATGCAAATAGATGTCTTGCTACTGTTTCTTTTATCAAAATATGTCCTAGTGTGTTGTAAATATAAACATTCTTTCCCACTATTTCTAGGGATTAATGAATAATAATTTTTTTAATTAATGTGTGCAAAAGATCTTTCAAAGAAAATCTATTAAAAAAAGACCGTGGCACATACAGATGATGAAGGTAGAGTAGAAATTGTTTAGAAATGAATGAAATTGAATGGTTTGCTGAACTGGTTATATGAGTGGGACACCTAGCATGTGCTTAGAGAAATTACCATGATTAATGATCTAGCACTTGTGATTGTCATTCAGAAAGTTCCCAATATCTAAAAACTGAGAGTGGTATTTTGGTGTTCACAGAAAAATCCAATATTACTAGAAAAAATGTTGTACCACATAATTTGTGGTCTGTATGGTCTAGAGGATACTCAATAATTAAAATTTTCAGATGTAGTAACCCTTCTAAAATTTTTAGAAAGACTACTATTGATGCAAAATAAGCCAGCAATGGTAATTTTCTAATGAATTAACAAATTTACTACTAATTAATCAACCTGATTAAATTAATATATTTAAATTAATTTAACAAATAGGTATAGAAATGAATAAAGCTGGCTCAATAGAAAATACTCTTTTAAAATGGGAAAAATTGTGGTTATTTAATATGAGTGAATATAGCCAATGTTTATTCTTTGTTATGTCTTAGTCTGTAGGAAATATTTGACAAATATGTTAATTTATTTGTTGCTGCTGTTCTAAAAAGTAACAGCCCTATTAAAATATAACTCAAGTTATGAACAATTGTTGGCTACAATGTTGGTGCTAAGAACCAAACCTGGTACCTTTGCGAGAGCAAAAACTGCCCATAACCTTTGATCCATCTCTCTAAATCAAACTATATTTTTAATTAAATATGATCACATCATTTACATTCTTCCTGTATGTAGTCCACTCTTTCCTATTCCCCTGCCATTTCCACTCAAAACCAATGTCTTTTTTCATTAATTGCTATTAGTTTATACACATATGCACATATGTAAACACATAAATATATAAATACACTCTGCTGAATTTGTTTACTTTTGCTTATGTGTATATGTTTTAAGGATTGATTACTTGGCACTGAATAACCAACAAGCGGACTCATTCCCCTATAAGTCTTTAGTTGGTTTAACCACCTCTTTATCTAGGGGAAGAGCTCCATGAGATCCTCCCCTTTTAGATTAGCAAGTTTATGTATGTGCTTTTATTTAATTTAGGCAGATATTTTGCTGAGGTTATCATGTGAATAGCTTCCCTATAATTTTTAAGAGACACTAACTTCAAGTAAACTCCCTGATTCTCTGGCTCTTAACAGTATTTCCAATTTCAATTTCATGATAGTAGAGTT
>PVIH01002990.1:29119-107828 GCA_004025045.1 Sigmodon hispidus
AAAAAAAAAAAAAAAAAAAAAAAAAAAAAAAAAAAAAAAAAAAAAAAAAAAAAAAAAAGAAAAGAAAAAAGATTACACTAAAACCAAAAAAGCCATAACACAAAACATTCAGGAAATTTAGGACACCATGAAAAGACCAAACCTGAGAATAATGGGAATAGAAGAAGGAGAAGAATATCAGCTCAAAGCACAGATAATGTATTCAATAAAATCATAGAAGAAACTTTCACAACCTAAAGAAGAAAAGGCCTATAAAGATACAAGAACCTTACAGAACACCAAATAGATTAGAACCCCCCAAAAAAGGCTTCTTGCCACATAATAATTAAGCTACAAAACATACAGAACAAAGAAAAATATTAAGAACTGCAAAGAAAAGGACAAACTTACCTGTAAAGGCAGACCCATCAGAATAACAGCAGACTATTCAATAGAAAAAATGAAAGCAAGAAGGTCCTGGTCGGAAGTTATACAGATACTAAAATAGCATGACTGCCAACCCAGACTACTACACCCAGCAAAAGTATCAATTAACATAGGTGGAGTAAACAAGATATTTCATGACAAAGACAGGTTGAAACAATACCTATCCACAAATCCAGCACTACAGAAAGCACTAGAGGAAAACCTTCAACTTAAGGAGCCCAGATACACCTGTAAAACCACAAAAAAATTGAAAATATCACCAAAAAAAAGTCCAAAGAAAGGAAATATATACAAGCTACCACCAAAAATAACAAGGAATAACAATCAGTGGTCACTAATATCCCTTAATATCTATGGACTCAATTCACCTATAAAAAGATACACCCTAACATGATGGATACAAAAACAAAAAGCAACTTTCTGATGTATACAAGAAACACACCTCAACTCCAAAGACAAACACAGGCTCAGAGTAAAGGGTTGGGGAAAGATTTCCCAATAAAATGTCAAGAAAAAGCTGGTGTTGCTATCCTAATATCCAACAAAATAAACTTCAAACTAAAATCAATAAAAGGAGGCCAGGACGGATATGATTTATTTGTCTCAGGAAAAATTAATCAAGATGAGACTGCAATCCTGAATAT
Source organism: Sigmodon hispidus (assembly GCA_004025045.1). NCBI lineage: Eukaryota > Metazoa > Chordata > Mammalia > Rodentia > Cricetidae > Sigmodon > Sigmodon hispidus. The sequence continues at coordinate 30,190 of PVIH01002990.1, forward strand.
TTATGCCCCTAATATAAGAGTACCTTCATATGTAAAAGAAACACTACTAAAACTTAAACTCCACATCAAATGTCAGACTCTAATAGTGAAAAACTTCAGTACCCCACTTTCACCCATGGATAGGTCAAGCAGACAAAGACTCAACAAAGAAATAAGGGGTCTAGCAGATGTTATGATGCAAATGGATTTAATAGATGTTTACAGAAGCTTCCACCCAAACTCAAAGGAATATACATATTTCTCAGCACCCCATGGAACTTTCTCTAAAATTGACCACATACTTGGTCATAAGGCAAATATCAATAGATACAAAAAATGGGAATAACCCCTTGTATCAGCATAACAGACCACCATGGTCTAAAGTTAGAATTCAACAATAAAAGTCACAGAAATCCTACAAATTCATGGAAACTGAACATCTCTACATTCAATCACCTCTGGATTAGAGAAGAAGTTAAGAAAGAAATCAAAGTCTTTCAAGAATTTAATGAAAATAAATCCACAGCATATTCAAAATTATGGGACACAATAAGCAGTGTTAAGGGGAAAATTCATAGCACTAGACACCTATATGAAAAACCAAGAGACATCTCACACAAGAGACCTAACAACTCACCTGAAGGCTTTAGAACAATTAAAAGCAAACTCACCTTGAAAGGCAGGAAATAAGCATACTTAGGGTTGAAATCAGTACAATAGAAACAAAGAGAACAATGCAAACAATCAATGTATCAAAAAGTTGGTTCTCTGAGAATGTCAAAAAGATAGTCAAACCCTTATCCAAACTAACCAAAAAGCAGAAAGATAGTATCCAAATTAACAGAATCAGAAATGAAAAGGGAGACATAACAACAGGCCTCCATGAAATCCAGAGAATTATCAGGTCATATTTTGAAAATCTATACTCTACTAAAATGGAAATGTAACAGAAATGGACAGCTTTTTGGATAAGTACCAATTACCAAAATTAAATCAAAAACAGATTAAAGACCTAAACAGACCTATAACACCAAAGAAAATTGAAACTGCTATTAAAAGACCCTCAAATAAAAAAAGCCCAGGTCCACATGATTTTACTGTATAATTACACCAGAAATTTATACAAGAACTAATACCAATCCTCAAGAAACTGTACCATACAGTGGAAACTGAAGGAACACTTCCAAACTCTTTTTATGAGGCCTGATACCCAAGCCTCTCAAAGATTCACCTAATAAAGAGAAATACAGACCAGTCTCCCATATGAATATTGTTGCAAAAATACTCAACAAAATTCTGGCAAACCTATTACAAAAACATAAAAACATCATCCACCACGATCAAGTAGACTTCATCCCAGAAATTCAGGGATAGTTCAACATATGAAAAACTATAAATGGACTTTTATAAACAACTTGAAGGGAAAATATACATGATAAGTGACCCACAAAATTCTGCCAGGAAATTTCTACAGCTGATGAACACCTTCAATAAAGTAGCAGGATACAAGATTAATTAAAAAACAAATCAGTATCCCTCCTATACACTAAAGACAAACAGATTTAAAAAGAAATAAGGGAAACATCACCCTTTATAATAGCTGAATAGCATTAAATACCTTGGAGTAAATATAACCATAGAAGTAACATATCTGTTTGACAAAAGCTTTGAATCACCATAGAAAGAAATTGAAGAAGATATCAGAAAATGGAAAGGTCTCCCATGCTCCTGGATAGGTAGGATCAACATAGTGAAAATTGCAATCCTATCAAAAGCAATCTACAGATTCAATGCAATTCCCATCAATATCCCAACAAAATTTTTTACAGACCTTGAAAGAACAATACTCAATTTCATTTGAAATAACAGGAAATCCAGGATTACCAAAATAATTTTGCTTAACAAAAGAACCTCAGGAGGCATCACCATCCCCAACATCAAGTTATACTATAGAGCTACAATAATAAAAACAGCCTGGTAATGGCATAAAAACAGACTTGTGGATCAATGGAATCGAGTTGAAGACCCAGACATTAACCCACACCCCTATGAACACCTGATATTTGACAAAAAGGCCCAAAATATTCAATGGAAAAAAGTATCTTCAACAGCTTGTGTTGGCATAACTGGATGGCAATATGCAGAAAAATGCAAATAGATTCAAGCCTATCACCCTGCACAAAACTCAAATCCAAGTGGATCAAAGACCTTAACATAAGCCCAGCCATACTGAACTTGATAGAAAATAAAGTGGGAAATACCCTCCAATGAATTGGCACAGGTGACCACTTCCTAAATATAACATCAGTAGCACAGATGCTAAGAACAACAATCAATAAGTGGGACCTCCTGAAACTGAGAAGCTTCTGTATAGCCAAGGATACAGTCCATAAAACAAAATGACAGGCTACAGAATGGAAAAAGATTTTCATCAGCCCTACAAGTGACAGAGGACTGATTTCTAAAATATATAGAGAACTCAAGAAACTAGAGTCCAAAATTTTGAATAACTCAATCAAAAAACGGGGTTCAGAACTATAAAGGGAATACTCAGCAGAATTACAAATGGCTGAAATTCACTTGAAAAAGTGCTCAACATCTTTAGCCATCAGAGAAATGCAAATCAAAACAACTTTGAGATGCCACCTTACACCTGTCAGAATGGCTAATATCAAAAATACAGATGACAGACTATGCTTGAGAGGTTGTAGAGTAAGGGGAACACTCCTCTATTATTGGTGAGAGTGCAAACTGGTTCAGTCTCTCTGCAATGCAGTATGGCAAACTATCAGAAAATTGCGAAGCACTCTGCTCTGCCCAAGGACCTAGCAATACCACTATTGAGCATATATTCTAAAAATACACATTCACAACCTAAAAGCATTAACTCAGCTATGATCATAGCAGCGTTATTTGTAATAACAATAACCTAGAAACAACCCACATGCCCCTCAACTGAGGAATCAATTTACAAACTGTGGTACATCTACACAATGGAGTACTACTCAGCAGTAAGAAAAAAATGACATCCTAAAATTTGCAGGCAAATGGATGAACTTGGAGAATATCCTCCTGAACATAGTCTTACAAATCTAGAAGGATAAGCAGGGGATGTTGTCACTCATTAGTGGACTTTAAGCAAAAGCATTCTTGTTTCATTGAAAGATGATGGGTAAAGAAAGTGATTTAAAACACACATACACACAAACAAAAACTAAACAACAACAACAAAAAACTTCTGGCTTCACTGTAGAAGAGTTGCTTAGCAGACATTTGTGCTTGCCATAGTGCATCCATGGGCATTAGCTGTGACTTACTGTGCTTTCTTGATCTGTAGCTAAGCCAAACTGGGCTTGAGGAGATTTACATTTTATCTTTTAAGTTTCATGCATTTTAGAGAAAAAAAAAAGTTTTATTGCTGCATGATTTTTTATTTATTTTTTTTTTTTAGCTAAACTGAATGTTTTGCTTTTTTATATAAAGTTTGATATTGACTTTCAAAAAAAATAAAAATATTTAGATGACAATTTAATGTTCTGGCTAATCAATTATTTGATAGTGATAGAGTCAAAGAGAGGGATCATCACTTCTTGACCCAACCAGGCTTTCATGGACAAACCCACAGTCAGTCATTAGACACACAGATGTGACTTTGTTAAGCTATGGGACACAAAAGAAAACCAAATGTTGTGAATCTGGGCAAAGGACTTAAAGACTAAATAAATAATTGATAGGGATGAGAAGATAAGAGAGGTTATAGAGAAGAAGAAATCAGAACATATTGTATAGATATTTAAATTTGCTAAACAAAAATATAAAAATATGAAAAAGCAATGGTTTTAATATAAGTAAATTTTAAATATGTAACTTATTAAAAGACTGAAGTTGTGATAAAGAAAAAGGCCATATCCAGGACTTCCTCCTCTTACAGTGTAATGTGTACCTGTTGTCCTCTAAAAAATAATGTCTTAAAAACATCCTGAGCTCAAATTAGATGTGCAATGTGGTGTTTCTTCCTTTTTATTTTCTAGAAGTTTTCTGTTATTAAATGTCTGGAATATAATAATATAACATGATTTTTTGGTGGTCACTTATTCATTTTATATTACAAAAGTCTACCATAATTTACTAGTCATTTCTCTTCTGAAGATTATTTAAGCTGATCCCAGTATTTTGCTTCTATAACAGTATAGAAACAGTGGAGAAATGCCCATCCTTATAGTTATCTCCATATATATACCACACATAGAAGAAGTGTTATGAAGGTATGCAAAAGTAATCCCTGATGGTGTTAGAGAATTGTCACATTAATTTAAATCCAATTGGCAGTACATGAATTTGTCTGTCTTATTTTTCAGGTAATAATCTTTTAAAATGTGCTAATATAAAAAGTGAAAAATTACATGATTCATTCCTTTTGTATTTTTTCACATATTACTGAGGTGGAACTTCCCATATACCTTTCCTTGTCCCCTCCCTTGTCCTTTGACTGTTGTTGTGAGGTTTGATTTTGTACATGATATACTTAAAATAGCAACTGATTTAAAAAATATATTGGAAATATTTTCCTGAGTTTGTTGTTTGCCTATTTCATGTTATTTAGTTTTAGGACTGTATGGTTTCATTTTTCTGTATGGTTTAGTTTTTGTAACTAAATCTATCAACACTTACATTTTGTTATGTTCTTTTATTCTTAGCTTCTTTAATACACTTTTGCCTAATAGATCTGTATATAATACCCAGACCTTGACAAGCATCAAGTCATGATTCTTCATGGTCTTTAAAGTTTAATATGTTCATATTTAATTTTTAAAGTATCTTCAATTTATTTTGTTTCACAATGTCAGATAAACACCTACACTACTTTGTTTCTTGTTTTAATTTTTTCTTTGCAAAGACTTTAGATCATTCCGTCACAATTTGTTTAATAATCATCAATTACTATACAGACCCATTATATTCTTTTTATCATATGTTAAAAATACTCGAGTTTTTATTAATTTGGCATTTTGAATTTTTGGATAAAGTCCTTCTCATTTCATTATTTGAGCATCATAATAATTTCTCTTTATTATAACTATTACTGATATTGTAATAATTATTTGGCAGACATGTTCTTCCTATGTAGCCCAAGTTGCTCTGGAATTATAATCTTCTGGACTCTGTCTCTTCAATGCTAGGATAATAAATGTGAGCATTTTGATATGATTTAATGCTTGTTGAAGCTCAGCCTCCATCATTTATATTTTCATTAAAACATATACTTTGTTTGGTGTGTAACTCAGTGGTAGGACACTTGGCTATCATGTGCAAAGCTCTGGGTTTAATTCCTTAAACCACGCTGACAAAATAATTCTGAGACACAGTTGAGCAGCAGACATAATGTTAAATGATATAGTACCTCAAAAATAACAAAACTCAATAAACAAAACCTATGGATCAAAAAAAAATAAGATATATGGACAAAGAAGTTTATTGTGTGACTCAATGAGTCATACAGTAGCTTCCATGATAAGATATTTTTTGCATTTTCCCCTTTTCTTTCCTTTTTATCTCTTAATTTCTGTTTTATTTTGAGAGGGAGTGGTAAAAGGGAAGAAGGTGAATGGAAGGAACAAAGAACTAAAAGGGATGAAGATATACCATGTAAAAGATGAATAAAATAATTAAAAAAGTAAATGTGTGTGTATATATGTATGTGTGTAAGTATGTATGTATGTATATATGTTTGCATCAATTGGCATAATAGGAGATTCAGTCAGATAATGAGTTTAATTCAAAATGTAAAGAAACTTACAAAATCCATTCAAAATTAAGAAAGTTACTCATGGATGAAACTATCATTAAATGGAAAGAAAATAAAAAAAAGATAAAAACTTTAGAAAGAAAATTGAGATATTAAAAAAGAACAAGCAGAAATTCTGAAAATAAAAGGCTACATCAAACATAGAAATTATCCTCAACAAATAAAGCCAAAAGTAAAAGAATGAGTAAAATCTTGAGGTAATGATGTACATAGACATTTAAAAAAAAAGAAAAGGGAAAGCAGAAACAGGTGATGTGACCAAAAGTTCCATGAAATCTAGAATACATTTAAGAGATCCAATCTAAGAATCCTTTGGATATAAGAGGAAGCTGAGATAAAAATAAAACACTTTAGAAAAATCAATTCAATTCAATTGTAGCTAAAAATTTTCTATCCCTATGGAAAGAAACTTCCCCAACCCAGGAAGCATTTAAAATCCTAAATAGACCTGATCAGAAAAGAGTGTCTCCATGCCATATCAAGGTTAACATGCAAAAATATAAAATAAACAATAGAAAAGCCAAAAGGAAATAAAAAAGGTTAAAACACAAGAATAAGACCATGTCTATTGTCCACAATGGTAATGCCAGGGGGCAAATGGTATGATGTATTTCAAGAAGTGTAAGTAAATAAATACCTGGCAAAAGTATCTACCAAAATAAATGGAGAAGTGATATTTCTAAGCATACATACCATATCAATTAAGTTAACATTGCCAGAAACTCTTGAAAGAATACTATACATAGGAGAAGAAAAGCATTGTTTCATACATGTGTACAGAGAAAAGAATGTATTTCATGAGAATAACAGATGAACAGAGGAAAACTGAGAAGAAATCAGTCATGTCCAACACAGTAAACCAGCAGACATCCACTACTATGAAGGGAAGAATAATTATTAATTAACAAACCAATGAAAGCAACAAACAATAAATTTTGAATAGTAGCAAAGTCTTCTCAATTATAACCTTGAATTCACGGAGACTTAATAGACCCATTAAAAACACAAAATAAAGGACTAAATTAAAAATCAATAACCAGAACTGGAAATATAGCTCAGCAGTTAACAGCACCCAGTGTTCTCACAGAGAACATTACTTCAGTGCCTGTCACCTACATCAGTGGCTAATAATCACCTGTAACTACATCTTCAAAGAATCTAATCTTCTCTTCTGGAGTCCTCTGACACCTACACACATGGATGCATAAATATATACAGACAACATATGCATACACACATAAATAGAAATAATTAAAGAGAAGAACTATAATCTGTAAGAAAATTTTAGAGCTAAGAAATACATTTAAAAACTGAGAATTAAAGGTTGAAAATCAAAATACAAAACAAGTGAAAGCTGCGAACAGATTTGTTCAGGAATTCTCATATCTGATAAAGTAGGATGCAAACAAAAACTTGTCATAAACGACATCACTATATATCAATAAGACTCAATCAATCAGAGGGTTACAAACTATTGTAAATATCAGTGCACTGAATTTTAAGGTCCCCAATTTCATTAAAAAAATACCCAATAGTAAAAGAAGACTACATAGGTCCTGACACAGTAGTAGTGGGGAATCTTATACTTGATTCTCCCATCTACCAAATTAAAAACCAGCCAAGACTTCTCAGAGATTAATTATATCATATAGCAACTAGATTCTACAGATGTCTACAAAAACTTGCACACTACAAGTAGAGAATTCACGTTTTCTCATTAGCATTTGGAATCTTCTCTAAAATTGAACATATTATAGGTCCAAATCAATCCTTAATATTTTTTAAATGAAATAATTTCCCCTGTCTTATTTAACAACAATGGGGAGAAATCTATAAGTCAATAGTAAGAGTAACATCAGAATACACACAGATAGATACTTGGAGATCAAATAACACACTTTGAACAAGCTTTGGATTATTGCCAATATCAGGGAGGTATTTAAAAACATTCCAGGAAGCCGATAAAAATGAGCACACAACTAACCAAATCTCAGGGACACAATAAAGGCAGTTCTTAGAGGAAGGCTTATATCTCTAAGTGTTACATTAAAATTCCAAGAATTGCAAATAAATTAGCTAACCACAGACCCCATGCCCCAACAAAAAAAAGCCAATCCAAATACAGCATGTAAATAATAATAAATGTCAGGAAAGAAAATAATAAAATAAAGATTATAAAAGGATCAATCAATCAAGTAAGTAGTGGTTCTTTAAAAACTTTAACAGCTCAACAACCACAAGACAAACTAATCAAAGATGAGTATAAGAGAGAGAGGGAAAAATGAATTAATAAAGTAAGATGAAAAGAAATTGTTAAAATAGACCTCAACAAAATATAGAAGCTCATCAAGAAATGCTTGGAAAATATACTCTAACAAGGTGGAAACTCTGGAAGATATGAACAAATTACTAAGTTCCTATCATGTACTCAAATTAAATTCAGAGATATAAATAATCCAAACAGACACATAGCAAGAAAGTCAACTAAGGAGGCATTAAGTCTTCCCACAAACAAAAGCCCAGGTTTGAACAAATTTACTGTTGAATTCTCTGGGAGTTAAGGGATATCTAACATTAATACTAGTGCTTCTCACACTTTTTTCTAGTTTGGTTTCTATTGCTGTGTCAAAAACCATGACAAAAATTAAATTGAGGAAGGAAAGAATCCATTTTATTTTACATTGTAATTTTTACTATTGAGGTAAGTCAAGGCAGAGACTCTTAAATGTTTGTAGCAGAAACTGGAGAATGTTTTTTGCTGGTTTGTTTCCAGGTCACCTTTCTGATACTACTCAGGTCCACCTGTCTAAAGAGCTACTGCCCACACTGGGAAAGGTTTTCGTTCATCAATTAGCAGTCAAGATAATGCCCCCACATGCAGTTCAACCTGATGGAAGCAATTATTCAATTCAGGTTTTCTCTTCAGAGTTATGCTTAGATTTTGTTTAGGTTGGCTGGCACACACTAGTCAGCACACAACTACTTGAATTAGAAAACAAACAACACTGCCAAACTCATTCTACAGAGCCAATCTAACTCTGTTACAAAAACAAAATATATACAAAACTTAGAGTAATTGCCTGGATGAACATGAATTTTTGGCAAAATACCATCAATCGTAATTTAAGATCACATTAAGAGCAGTATATATCATGAACAAGTTGAATATGATTCCACTTATGTGTTACTGCTTCAATATACACTAGGTAATAAATACAACATATTAGTAGAGTTAAAGATAGAAATCACATGACTGTCTCAATTGAAACAGAAAAGACATTTGACAAAGTTCACATTTTAGAAGAAATGAAGTAACTGGGAATGGACATAATTAGGGCCAACATGATAACGGATCCACACAGCATACCAATAAGCATATGCAATGTTTGTGCAGACTTTTTCTTATTTAAAAGTTTTTATTTTTTCATTTTATATACCAACCACAGTTTCCCTTCCTTCACATCCTCCTAATCACACCCTAGCTGCCCTCACCCCAACTCCATCCACTCCTCAGTAAAGATAAGGTCTTCCCTGGGAAACCAGCAAAGTCTAGTATAGTTGAGGCAGGTTCAATGCCCCCCTCCCCAGTATCAAAGCTGAGCAAAGTATCCCTCTATAGGGAATGGGCTCCAGAAAGCCAGTTCATGCACTAGGGATAAGTTCTGGTCCGACTGCCAAAGGCCCCACAAACTGTACCTGCCACACAAATGTCATCAACATCCCATGCAAGTTACCCAATTGTCAACCCAAAGACAGTGAGCTCCCAGTATCTCAGGTCAGCTGTCTCTGTGGGTTGGTTTCCCCATCATGATCTTGACCCCTTTGCTCATATAATCCTTTCCCTCTTTCTCTTTCTTCAGCTGGACTCAGAGCTCAACTTAACCACAGGGCACATTCAGTGTGGAGTTTTCAACTCAGCTGAGAAAATAACAAAGACTATGATGGGTAGGTCACAGTAAATGTGTTTAGATTCATTAGACTTCTAAAGTAACTGTGCCATTTTGCATGCTCATCAACAATGAAAGAGGCTTTTCCACAGCTCTGTTGGCATTTGGTATTATATATTTTTTTCTTTTTTATATTATGAATAAAGAAGTCACATTTTCTGTCCCTGTACATTCTTATTCAAGGTCCCTTCCCCCTCCCACCACATCAGGTCATTCTCTCTTCTCCACATTTCCCCATTCCCCACCCGCCATGGGCAGGCGATCCCAAGGTTCCATGGTCCCAATATTGCTTAGTTCAGCCTCCACTCCTGGCAAATCCAGTTTTCCTCCCATAACATCAAGACTGAGTCAGATGTTCCTCTAGGGGGAGTAGGATCCAAGGTGTCAGTTCAAGGTGTTTCAGATCCCAAGATGTTCAGTGGTTGTGGTTTGCAGCTTGGACATGCCTTGCTTTTTTGTTTTTGTTTTTGTTTTTGTTTTTGTTTAGAGTCCACTAATGAGTGAATACATCCCTTGCTTATTATCTTTCTGGGTTTGTAATACCTTGCTCAGGAGGATATTCTCCATATCCAACCATTTGCCTGCAAATTTTAGGATATCATTTTTTTCTTACTGCTGAGTAGTACTCCATTATGTAGATGTACTACAGTTTGTTAATCCATTCTTCAGTTCAGAGGCATCTAGGTTGATTACAGGTTCTTGCTATTACAAGTAATTCTGCTATGAACATAGTTGAGCTAATGCCATTGGAGTGTGACTGTGAGTCTTTTGGGTACACACCCAGAAGTGGTATTGCTGGGTCCTTGGGGAGATTGATTCTCAGTTTTCTGAGGAACTGCCATACTGCATTCCAGAGTGGCTGAACAAGCTTACACTCTCACCAACAATGGAGGAGTGTTCCCCTAGATCTGCACCCTCTCCAGCAAAGGCTGTCATCTGTGTCTTTTTTCTTAGCTATTCTAATAGGTGTCAGGTGGTATCTCAAAGTTGTTTTGATTTGCATTTCTCTGATGGCTAAAGATGATGAGCACTTTTTCAAGTGCCTTTTCAGCCATTCATAATTCTTCTGCTGAGAGTTCCCTTTTTTTAGTTCTGAATCCTATTTTTTGATTGGGTTATTCAAGGTTTTGTGTTCTAGATTCTTGAGTTCTTTATATATCTTAGAGATCAATCTTCTATCACTTGTAGGGTTGGTGAAAATCTTTTCCCATTCTGTAGGCTGTCATTTCTATAACTGTTTTTAAGAGATATGTAGAGATACTTGGTTTTCATCTAAAATTATCTAATATTTGGTGCTGACATACTTTTATATGCACGTTTTTTTCTTTGTATGTATTTAGTGAAGTTCCTGTTATATCTTTTGCTCATTATTGAATTGTTTTCCTATTTTTGAGTTTTGTGAACTCACAGTACTTTAGCAGATATGTGTTTTGAAAGTATTTTCCCCTCTTTTATGGCTTGATATTTTATTTAAGGAGTAGCAATTTTTCCCCTAAGCAGAAATTTTTCATTTTAAGAATTCCCACTTAATTTTTTTCTCTCCTAGGCCATGTTGTAGTACTATATTTTAGTCAAACTCAAACCTGCCTAGATTTTGCTCTATACTATCATCAAGTATATTAAGAGATTTGCACATTATACTTAGATCTACGATTTATGAACATCTATGGTCCCTTGTAATTGATTTTTTTTTAAGATACAATGCTTAGAATCTGGGTTTTGTTTTTTTGTCTAACTATTCCAACATCATTTGTTACAGTGACTGTCCTTTCATCCATTGTCCCTTACTACAAAGATGAATTGATTATAATGATGTGAGTCAGTTTTCTGATGGTCACTTCTGTTTCCTTGATCTGTTTGTCTATCACAAATATTTAATGGTCTAGTTTTAAAAATATAAATAATAAGAGCATAGGAAAAGAAACATTGGTTATCCTTTTTAACTTTTTTTCATAAGCATACCTGTGCTATTATTGATTCATGGTGATGTTGGGGTTTACATAGATAATAGGGGTTACCAATCTAATCTATCATTATTTCCCAAACCATCACTAGAATATAAAACACATGAACATCCTGATCCACTAGTCATTAATATTTACATGGATAAAATAGGCATCACTGTTAGTATTTTGTGTGTGGAAGTATGGAACAGTGGACATGCTGCCAGGAAGCCATGTTGAGCTTATTGGGGCAATGGGTGGGGGAGGGGAAGAGAGAAAAGAGGGAGGAAAGAGGGAGCAGAGAAAGAGAGTGTCTGCCTGGTGGTTGGACTCTTTAAAGGGTGACCATGTAGACATGCCCCATGCATGGCATGGGGCACCCTTCAGAGTGCCTCTGCAGGCCAGGGTGTAGCTGCAACACGGTGGACAGCCACACCCAGGAGGCACAGACTAACAATCACCACATGATACATTGTATGAATCTCTTGCACAGCTTGTTACAGGTCGAAAGATTTTCAAAGGTATATAATGTGATATATGTGGGGTACTTAGTTGGCATGACTAGATGTAGTGATATTGGGAAAAGTAAAACTCAAATGATGTTCTGTGTTCTACATATTGAGTTAGTTCAAATGTCAAAATCTCCGAAGAGTCAGTTTCTTGTATTTTCCTCTTAAGAAACCATATCATCTTGTTTTAGATCTCTGATGCATTATGTGGTTGAAAATACCCTCCAAATATTGAGAGCATATTTAACATAAGCACACACACCCACACCCACCCATGCACGCACACACACACACACAAACACACACACACTTCCTATTATGACTGGTTTAGGGGAAAATGATCCTGCGCTTCCAAAATCAGTCATCATGTCTCTGTAGAGCGTGGCCAATAAAAAGAACAAGGTAATCTCTGCTAGCACATTGCCCTGGCTGTGTACATTTTTTATTTACTAGTAATCCTGACATGATCCATTGTTACATATTGAAGAGCTCATGTCTTTCATTTTTTCTGTCTCATGAGCATCTGCCCCTAGCTATAAGCAGCATCATTTTTATATTGGCAGTGTCATTCAGAGCCATCCTACATCAAATTCACACAAAAGAAATATCCAGGTGCTGAAATGAGTGCAGATAGACTCTATGTACAGTTAAATTCACCATGTCATAAAACCTCAGCATCTGATGGCATATCATATAAGCCCCAAAAGTCAAACATTTTGCCTCAATGAGCAATTCCCTACAAAGAAAAAAAAATAGATCTTTGTGAACTGCATGAAGACATCAGAAGTTCTCTTTTTCTGGCAGAGTGACATCCCTGCTAGAACAACCAGTGTCACTCTAGACAAATGCTCTTTGTAAGATTTGTCTATTCATTAGTGATGAGTGAGTGAAGCTGGATAGAAAATTGGAGAAATCATTTTCATGATCACTAAGTCCCATAGAAGCCTGCTGTCTGCAAATGTTTTATAGTTAAAGGACATATAATGCTTCCTCTACAGAGGAAGAAAGCCTGATTTGCAGATAAGATCATAACTCTAAATTACACACTACCTAAATGGAAAAATATTCTCCTATAATTCAAACTGAATATAGACATTCTCATATTTGTTTCTTAGAAACTGAGATTGCAGGATGATGTGTTGTACTTTTTCCCAGGTGCTTCCTACCCAAGTCCCCTCTGATCTGGGAACCTCCTTTTTTCCTTTTAGTTGTTTTCACCAGAGTGTAAGAAAACAGAAGAATAAATCCTTATGTTTATATGTAACAATGAGCTAGTTGGCAGATTATAACATTTTTCTGATATTCCTATTATGTTTTGTTATTTTTACTTTTTTTACAATCAAGGACTGACAATTTAATTTTTTATCATGTTACAGGGAAGACACAGACATGTAATAGAATTAGAGCAATCATTCTGGTCAGTTTTTAATATACATCTTGTAAAAGTCTATAGTAAGTAATTCTAAAATTATTTACTAAACTAGAGAATGAGGACTATTTTTATTTTCTTTGAGCCTTTTCTCTCATGGCTTTGTAAACATTTAGCATAATATAGCTATTCCACAAATAATGAAAATTTATCAAAATCTATGGAATGAATGAATTAATGTATAATAACTAGGCTCCATGCCTTTTTGTTTCATATCATATCTCTGTTTTTCTCTCAACTTTACTATCTATCATGTATCTATCTATTTATCGAATCAATCATCTATTACACAAACACACATACACACTAACACTCAAACTTTCAAATCTTAGACTATATTAAAATTGCCTAAAAGTCTTGTTTAAACTCATAGGCATCATTAGGACTAGACCAGACTTTCTGATTTAGTTACTATGGGTTAGAGTTAGGGTTAGACTACAAATGTATATTTTTAACATCTACTCAAGTAATGCTCCAACTACTTGTACAGTTGACCACACTTTAAAAATTGCTGGACTTAAAAAAATTAAGTTACTGGATATACTAACATCAAAAAAAAATCAAAACCCCATTTTAAAACTCTAAAAAATAAATAAAGAAAATTGCTGTTCTAATATATACTTCTCAGTTTTTAAGCACCTTTATCTCTGTTCAGAAATGCTCTGAACCAGAAAACATTGATTGTCTCTGCAGTATTTTTTCCTCCTTTCACAAATTTTGGGTAAGTTACATGGGAGACTCTAGTGATGGTTAAGCCATCAGCGATCCCTCTCAATTAGCTAATGTTAATGTGGATTGAGGAAGGGAGGATAAGTACAGTGTGGATAATTCTGAGATGTACTCTTGCAGGCATATCAGAGGTCTACAGAACTTCAGCACTCATTTCCCATAGTGGGAACCTCTACACAGCAGGCTCAGAGTCTGTTCCATCATTTTCTTTTCACTGTTTTTCCTCACTCCTGCCTCTTGACACACATTTTAATAAACTGTGGCAGGGACTTTGCTCTAGGCTTTGCTTTCAGTGTAAGCTAAACTCTAATACATCCTGAATCTTAATTATTGAGATATTGATCTATTTCTCCTCTTCTCTCTGACATCACCCAACTCCATGAGCACACTCTCAGCTACTACAGTGTTGTCATGTGTTCTTATTACTGTGTGTCTGTGCAAATTTTCTTAGAATAAATTATAGCTTGAGCTAATGAATATATTAAGCATGTGGAACATAAATTATGTGTAGAAATGAACTTTACTTACATAAAATCACATTTAAAAGTACTAGATACCAGAGTATCAATATTTGAAATTGGGATGAAGGTTTTTGGTTCACCACATCACATGAATGGTGAGAAAATAGATCACAATGCTGGACTGTTACTCTACAGCAGCACTCAGGATTCATCTGCCTCTACAGTGACAGGAGCTATTTCATTATTTCTGTTCCTCTACTAAATCCTGACAAATACAACCAGTAACTATACTCAAAATAGCTATTCATTTCTGCTCACATTGCTTTATTATAGGATTTGTGTAGCGGGAATCGCAGCGGCTGCGCGCGGGAATCGCAGCGGCTGCACGTGGCAGCAGCAGTGGGTGGAAAGAGAGGCGGGACTTCTGGCCCGGCGCGCGCTGGCGGCGCGTGGCTGCGCGCGGCAGCAGAGGCGACGAAAAATGGAGGTGGGATTTCCGGCCCAGCGCGCTCGGCAGCTATGTACGGCAGCGGATTCGCCGCGTGGCTAAACTCTCTTTTGCTCTTTTATAACAAAATAAATCTTAGTTGAAACATATCAATTAATAACGAGTTTATTCCACGATAATTGGCGCCCAACGTGGGGCAAATTCCCCAAACCCCCTAAATTCCGCGCCCGCGCGCAACAGACCCCCGCCAGATTCGGCGCCCACCTACACCGTGTTCGGCACAACAGCCAAGAGAAAATCTGCGTACAAAAGAGCTACTGAGACTCAGTTCTGAGAGTACACGCCTGATAAGATTTGCAGAGGCTTACTCACCACCCCGGTTCAAGCACCATTGCTGCTACACTACGACACCTGCTGACCATAAGTTCTCCTTACATCTGAGTAAGACAAAAAAATTTTTCTTTCCTCTAAAATGTCTGATCAAATAAATGTTCACAATTTTACTCACTTTTTCACAATGGTGATAAAAAATTATTTCCAAGATTACACATTTGGGGGTTATCTCCATCCAAGAGTTCTTTTGATTTTCCTTGTGATAATATATTTCTTACCAAATTATTTTAAGAGATTTCAACTTAGAGAGTACGACACTAAACTGTCTAACATAAATAAACATATTAAAACATTCCAAAAACTCATTGTATCCATAGAAGAGAGGTCTACTTTAATCACAAAAAAATTTAGAGCTCACATTGATAAAAATTTTAAAAAATTAGATCAAAAATTTCAAACAATGAGTAAAGATTTTGTTAAAAAAAATACAGGGCTCAGGTTGATAAAAAACTTAAAACAATAGATAAAAATTTTAAGATAATAGATAAAAACTCTAAGAGATTTAAACAAAAAAAAAAAGACAAAATAGATATAAAATCTGAGAGAATGTTCCATTCTATAAAATTATTAAAAAGATCATTTATAAAAGACTTTAAAACACTAAAAAAGACCATTACCACTAGGCTACAAGATTATGAGGCTCGTTTAGAGATTTTAAAAAAAGATTTTAAAGCGACATCTGCTCAAGATGACCCTGAGCCCCCTCTTAAATGGTGCTATTACAAAAAAGGTTCTTTACCTAAAGTAGTTAACCAAAAAATAAATAAAAAATAAATCGACATAATACAAATGTTTATATATTGATACAAATAAAAAATCAATCTATATATTTGATTTAAATAATATGTATATTGATACAAAGTTAAACATGATACAAATGTTTATATATTGACATAAATAAAAAATTAATTTGTACGTCTAATTAAAATAATATATATTAATACAAAGTTAAATATATAATTGCCATATTTTACACGTGTCTACCTCTGTCTAAAATATTTTACACATTGATGTATATTAAATATATTGTCATTTCCATAATGCAATTTCTACCTCTAATTATTTATAATAGTCATAACATTTGTTATACCATACACACAAGTTGTTTTATATAAATCTGTTTAGATATATTTTTATATATAATGATATATAATTAAGATATTGTTGCCACTTGATAAAAAACATATATTTTGGTCAATTTTTCTAAGATTGTTATACTTAAAATTATTTAAAAGAGCTGTACACTCATTTTAGAATGCCTATTTTTACAATGTTAGCCTCACTTTCTTAGTTGATTGAGATTACAAATTTTGATTACTCAAATTTATCACCTTACAGTCAAGATACTCAAACTTTTCAAAAACATGTCAAAATATACCAAATAAATAGGTGTCTTCAACCACTTCATAAACCAAAAAAATATGACATTCAAAATTTCGTTATTTCAAATTTGGCCTTAAGAGACATGACAACTCCTAATATCACCATTCTTTTCTCAAAATAGTGTTAAACATCACAGACATCTTACAAAGAAATTGTCTTGTTTGATAAATAATGGCCTGAGAGACAAAAAACTACACTTGCACCCTCTGCTGTCAGCGTGCTCACTGTCCAAAATAGACCTACAAAATAAAAGATAAAAACTGCCAAAGCCTGCCTAGCCAAAATAAAACAGTCCTACCAAAAATACCCTACTTCTATAAAAACTTGTCAGATATCATAGGCCAATAGTCACAAAAATAAATGCTCCCGTTACACAAAAAAATAATAGATGACTGTCCAAATAGTTAACTGTCGTTGTCTTCTCCTATATTCTAAAAGTTACTTCATGCTTCCAACTTTAAATATATATTTTCCTTCTCAGGTCTTGACAGTGTTAAAGATTAGATAATTAAGATTATTATTACTTCACATTCCAACAAAGACACTCAAGTCTTAAAACTCTATTATTTAAGATAAACAACTTTAAAAAAATCCCTATACATTTTTTTATATCAACATTTTAGATATTAAATTACACCTTATAGTTGTTTGCTAACAATAGTTTGACCTCACTTATGTTAGTTCCTTCCTCTTTCCCACACACTGTCTTATAATAATTCCTATAATATGTAGTTTTATACCTAGTTTAAAACCTTCCTATTTAGACAAAATGGGGAGATGTAGCGGGAATCGCAGCGGCTGCGCGCGGGAAATGCAGCGTCTGCGCGCGGCAGCAGCAGCGGGCGGAAAGAGAGGCGGGACTTCTGGCCCGGCGCGCGCTGGTGGCGCGCGGCTGCGCGCGGCAGCAGCGGGCGACGAAAATGGAGGCGGGATTTCCGGCCCAGCGTGCTCGGCAGCTACGTACGGCAGCGGATTCGTCGCGTGGCTAAACTCTCTTTTGCTCTTTTATAACAAAATAAATCTTAGTTGAAACATATCAATTAATAACGAGTTTATTCCGCGATAGATTTGCCATCGTATTTTTGTGCAATGACTACGACATCTTATCTGGAGTTCACTGACTCAAACATTACTGCTCCCAAACTGACCCAAATACTCTTCTATTCACATCATGCACATAGACTTATACACACACACACACACACACACACACACACATACACACAAAGGATTTAATATTACTAAGGCCTGATATTCACGACCACTTGAACTTTGATTATATTTCTTAAATTTACTAATGAAAGAAAACTAAAGGACCAGAATATTCCTTTCAGGCCTGTTGAGTGTGTCTTAACATAATGTCAAGCCTAGTATGTTTTCTTTGCTTCAAGCTTCTCTCATCCTCTTTCATTGTTCTCTTCCTCACACAGAGTTCTGTCATGCTCTTCCTCCAATCTCCTGAAGCATAACATGGTTGACTTATGATAATATACATTCCAAAGGTCCTAAGCCTGGAAGCATTAGACTTTAAGATCAAGTTGCAGAAAAGTTAAATGGCACCAGCAGTTCTTACCAAAAAAACACTCTGATTTTAAAACATAATTCAGTTATACCTTTTACATTAAAACCAAAGTTAAGAGAGATCAGAATTCCTTCAGTAATTTTCACCTCTAAATTTTGATGTAAATCAAGAAAAATTACCTGTTTTTTTTTTCTAGTAGATTAAAGACTTAGCTTATCAGGGACCTGTGTCATAGTCAAATAGGAGAAGTCCAAAATCAGGTCTTTCTGTTTATTAGTAAAATTGGTCATAGGACTAACTTTATCAAGAATAGTCAAGGACATGGCTCTAGAGAAAATAAAACCCAAGCAAGTCCAGTTGTAACAGATACATAGGTGTAATAGGGAACTCTTATTAGTAAAAGAATATCTTGATCAATAAGAAAGAAATTAAAATACTTTTGCTGCTTCAAAACATCACAGTAATCAAGACAGTGGGGTAAAGACACAACAATAGCAATATAGAGTAAAAGAATAAAATTGAAATTCTAGAGATAAATATACATGTTAACAGAAGAATGATAGGTTAAAAAAAACAAGAAAATTTTCTTCAACAGAAAGAACTAAAGTCAGTAACCATATTGGAAAAAACAGAGTTTCACACTCTCTCCAAAATTAACTCAAACATGGACCTCAGCAAAAAGCTGAAATATATAAAAGTGTAGGTAGACATCTTCATGAATTTGGATGAAGCAATGACAATGACCTTCAGTTATAACACCAAAGCATAGGCATCTAAGAAAATGGTAGGTATGTTTTCACTGAATAAATTTAAAAATCCCATGCTTTAAAGAACATCATAATCAATGTAAAGACAACATGTAGAATAAAAAACATGTTAACATCATTTGTATGATAAAACATAAATGAAATATAGAAATGACTCTATTAAGTACCCGATTCAAAATGAATGAAATGATTTCATTAGGTAGACTGTTGTCCAAACATAAGCATTCAGATAGTCAATACATCTATTAAAATGATATACATGGCTAATTTTCATTTAAGTGAAAATTAAAGTGCAACAGGATTGTTTTGTATGTCTACTGTCAAGTGTTGGCAAGAACACCTGTCAGAATGGCTAAGATCAAAAACATAGATGACAGCCAATGCTGGAGAGGTTATGGAGCAAGGGGAACACTCCTCCATTGTTAGTGGGAGTATAAACTTGTTCAGTCACTCTGGAATGCAATATGAAGGTTTCTCAGAAAACTGGGTATCAATTTCCCCAAAGATCCAACAATACCACTATTGGGCATATACCTTAAAGATGCACATTCCTACCCCAAAAGCATTAGCTCAATTATGTTCACAGCAGAATTATTCATAATAGCAAGAACCTGGAAACAACCTAGATGCCCCTCAACTGAGGAATCGATTAACAAACTGTGGTACATCTACACAGTGGAGTACTACTCAGCAGTAAGAAAAAAATGATATCCTAAAATTCTCAGGCAAATGGATGGATTTGGAGAATATCCTTCTGATCAAGGTCTCAAAAACCCAGAAAGATAAGCAAGAGATGTATTCACTCATTAGTGGACTTCAAGCAACAGCATTCTTATTTCATTGAAAGATGATGGGTGAATAAAGTAATTTAAAACACACACACAAATAACTTATGATTTGACTGTAGAAGCATTGCTTAAGAGGAATTTATGTTGGCCACAGTGCATCTGGGGGAATTAGCTGTGACCTAGTATGCTTTCTTGATCTGTAGCTGAGCCTACCCTGGCTTGAGGTACTATAGATTTTATTTTTCATGTTCCATGTGTTTCAGAAAAAAGAGACAGAGAACAGTTATTTTCATTACAGAAGAACAAACTAACTACAACTATTGTTAAATTTGAAGCTATGTTTATTAAGATTTTCCTTTTAAGATATCCTCAATGCTGTATCTTTTTAAAGAAATGTCAATACAAATATGTCTTTTATATAATAAGAGATGCTGGTAAATAAATAGATAATAAAAAAGAAATTAGAACACTTTCTTTTGTATCACAATATTTGTCAATTCTTTAAAAAGTTATGTATAGAGTTGCCTTATGACTGAGCAATCACATTTCTGGAAAAATAATCAGGAGAATTAAAAACACATCAATTCAAAATAGATATACAATTGTCATAGCTGGAATAGTCATAGTGATTAAAAATAGAAACACTCTCAACAGATAAATTAATAGATAAATGTATTTTAGACTTACACTAGAATATTAATGAGGAATATATTATTGATAATACTACATCATAAATGATTCTTGAGAATACTATGCTAAATTAAAGCAGTCATACATAAAAAGCTGTATACCTCTATGATTACATTTATATAAAATGTCCATAATCCATAAATTCAGAGCTACTGAAAACAGGTTAGTGTTTCCATATACTGTACTGTGGAACTCTATGTCTCCTTAAAAATTGTGTGTTCAAGACTTAGTCCTTATAGATGTCACCATTGGAAGCTAGTGAAACCTTTGAAAAGAGGGGACTAATAAGTGGTTATCAAAATATTGTATCTTTGAAGAGGATTTGAGAACCATTATCCTCTCCTGGATGTACTTGTTACCTAGTTATTGACTGAATCTTACTGCTTTTCTGGAGGTGTCTGCAGGCAAGGACTAAAACACCCAAAACATTGAGCCTAAGAATGTTTACTTCTCACAATTCTATGATCTCAGATCTTTGTCATGGCAGTAAATTATAAGAGTATAAGAGTATAGGGGTAATAGACCAGATTGACTGCTAGAGTTTGAGTCCTATTCAGTGAATTATATGACAGGTGAATTGTATCTCAGTTAAAAACTAGAAAATGCTCCAAGTCTTTGCTCTCGACCAATGATTTGTCTGACTCCACGGGAAAACCTGGAATTTTAAAGTAAACTTCCATAAGACAAAGCCATTGACAGTGTCATGAAATGAAAAATGAAAAAAACAAAAAACAAAAAACAGAGAAATAGCCATGACCATTTAGGCAGAAAGTTTTTCTTAAAGGGCTAAAAAGGGTTTGTCTTTGCTCCTGCAGAATACATGTGCAGAGGCATGGGCTGGTCTTTGGTAGTAAGCTCTGCTTCTAAGCAGCAGAGGCAACTATAGGCTCAAATAGGGAGAGTGGACTAAATGTGGCCTGGTGAGGAGCTAGGATTCTCAAACCAGAGGTGTCAGTCTCTGCAGAACTGTTTTTCCCTGGGGAAACTCCAGAAAATGATCTAACTGTGACCACATAGTCTTCATTTCTAAACTGACAACCACATGCACAAGGATTGTTATAAGGACTTAATGAGTTGATATTTATAAAGGATTTGCAAATATGCTCACATAATAATATCACACAAGTGTTTATTAATTAAATGATTCACATTAAAATACAATATATATGTTTATATATACACACACACATATATAAAACACTTCAATATAGTACTTAGTTTGATAAGGTATAACAGATATTGATAGTTATTGATCCTTATAAGTTGTATACTTTGACTTCACCCCCAGTACCTCTTTTCACAGTATAGTGCCTTCTATACTTTCTGTGAATTTCTAAACTGAATATCCCAAAGTTCATACCTCCTTTTGTCTATCATTGAAGACCACATGCTTATCATCTATTGCCAGTCCCTGTATGACAGAAACATTCCACAAATCTTCATTTCTCTATGAAGTGAACAGAATTCTATGCTCCCAAATTTATATATTAATGTCTTAACCCCACAGTAACAATATACTAGTTGAAACCAATTTGGATGGGACTCCCATAGTGGGATTGGTGTCAGATGGTGACCAATTATAAAACAAAAATCAGTGTCAAAATAAAAGCCTCATTGTCAGCAATCTGATCTTGGACTGCCTACCCTCTAGAACTGCAAGAAATTAATTTCTGAAAGAGATTGAGTGCTCAGCCTTAAATGAGATATCTTTTTCCTTCCTTCTATTTTATTTTAGTTTTTCAGTTTTACACATATAGATTATTTATACATATTTATTCATATTTAAAATTTACATTCTCCTAAGTTTACATTTGTGAATATAATTATAATTTTATGTTATATGTATATTAAATTATTAATTTATTACATAAAATAGGTAGCTTGATTGATTGATTTATTGATTAAGGCAGAATCTCACTTTGTAGCCCTGGCTGCCCTAGAACTCACCAGGTTGGTCACAACTCATGGACATGCTCTGGTGTCAGTTTCTTGAATGCTGAGATTAAAGGCATGTGTCACCACTTCCCAGCTATTAATATATTTTCACATTATATATTTATATATTTTATATAATTAATTATATATTATTGTAATCAATCCATGAATGAAATATTAATACTTATATAAACTGTGTTTATATAGATAGAAATAAATATAAACTTTTATTCTTTTAAATTGTCATCAAATGCAGAGATCAGTGCATTGATACATGCTCTTACAGCTTATAATCTCTTGTTCTTATGAATTTTTACATAATTTAAATTTATCTATTCGGGTTTTATTTTTAATATTAGTTTATTTCATCAAGTATTTAATTTTTTTATTCTGAAATTACACATAGTAATGGGGTTGATTGTGAAGATTTTCATACTAGCATTTCACATAATGGACACCCAGTCACCCTCACCATTTTTTCTTGTCAAAAAAGGGTCTGACTACGGCCTCTCTGGGGAGGAAAAGGTTTATTCTAGCTGAGGCTTTAGGGTTAAATATCATTATGGCACCAAGCAGAGTGAGAGAGAAATCATGCCTGGCCTACCTGCCTAGAGAGGGTGGCTGCTGCAGTGGGCTGGGCCTACCTGTTTTATCAGCCCTATTTCACCCCTGCTACCATCACCAATGCACAAAAAAAAAAATTGCTAAATAGAAGATAGAAATAATGAAAAGAGCCAAGTGATGAGACAGAGCTATGAAATGCAAACTCCAGGAGTGATGTGTCTGTCACATTCATAAACTCCATACCAGCTGAATTTACTTACCCAAGAGCTTCAAAAGATCAACCCAGACAAAGTTTTATTTTATGGGAGAAGTTCTTATAGTCACATGTTTCTAGCCTGGCTTAGTCCAATGTCCAGACCTGCCCACAGCTGCTTAGTACCAATTAATCACACAAAGGCTTATGTTAATTACAAACTATTTGACCTATGACTCGGGCTCATTACCAACTAGCTCTTACAACTTAATTCAAGCCATTCTTATTAATCTATTGTATTGTCACATGGCTTGTGACTTACCTGTACTTTTATATCTTGCTTGTTGAGAAGCTGTATCCTGTATCCCTCCCTCTACCCTTCTTTATCCCTATCTATGTTTGGATTTTCTGCCTTCCTCTAAGCTGCCTCACCATAGGCCAAAACAGCTTCTTTATTAACAAATAGCAACGAAGCACATTTGCAGTGTACAGAAAGACATATCACATCAAGTGTTCCAGGCTCTATCCCTTACTAAGGAGCTATTTATTGGTAGTAGATGGGTGCTGGGACAGGAAGGAGAATCATTTTTATTTAATGTGTGGCCACTGATAGACTTCCCATGATCCAATGGGTGGCATCTATCTATGCACATAAAAGGAGTAACACTTTGTTTTAAAAGAGTGCATTAAAAAATTAGGGCTTGGATTGTGTCTAGCTATATTGGTGAAAACTTGTGGGAAATTAGCATGGAAAGGAAAATTGGAATAGATATGATCATGTTTCATTGCATACATTTATAAAATTCTCAAAAATGAATACAAATTAATAAAGTCATTCAGTATATAACTCTCAGTTGTAGTAGATCAAGTTGACTAGTATGCCCTACATGTATAAGAACAGAATTATAGGGGCAATGGCTTTTGTAGGGCAAAATTCCTTGGTGCCTTTTATATTGTGACTCTAACTAGAACTATTTACATTAACATTCTCCTGGTCTTCCAAGCATGGGCTAGTATATTTTATTATTTTTTGGCTATTTCATCTGGTTTTTATAGGGCTGTTTGTCTCACGTTTTTTTTCCTGTCTTTCTCTGTTTTGCACCACTATGTAAATTTTTGGAACCATTTCTAATGACTTCCTTAATATATAGTATTCTTTTTAATTCTAGTAAGTCCTTATTATTCACAGTATGTACTCCAGCATGTGTGACACTTGTTGTGGAGTTACACATCTGAGCACAGCATCTTTACCTGCATGCTTATATGTAGTTGCCAAATAGGCACAGAAGCTAAGAAAATATCTTTAAAATGCCACATACCAAGAAAAGTGTTGATAGAAATGTCACTGATGAAACAGAGCCCTTGGGCTAAAGAGGTGATTAAGTTTTTAGGCATACAACTACTTTTGCATAAGACCTAGTTCAATTCTCTGCTCCTTACTGTGCTCAATGCCTATATCTTCAATTTCAGGGGATCAGACACTCTTTTCTAATCTCCAAGGGCACTGCAAATTAATCTATTAATTTTAAAATATGCAATTCAAAAGAAGCAAGAAATATATAAATATAGGAGACCATAGAAACACATTGTCTTGTAGAAATTTGAAGGCTGATGGATGATTGTCCACAAGTTATGAAGCATTTGTAATCTTACTCACAGTAATTCAAAATATACCTAGTCAAAATTTCAGTTAATACACCTAACCTCTCAACCATTCAGATAAGCAACACAGACTATAGACTGTCGGCTATTTCACTGCCCCAGAGGCATGTGAGAAGAGAGAAAGGATTGCTGGGGGAGCATACTCCTAGTTTCAGAAAAGATCAAAATTCAAATATTCTTTTCTCAAATTTTTATTTTTAAAATTGTGTGTATGTATGTATGCATAAACATAAACACACACATAGCACAGTTTGTGTATGGATGTCAAAGACAACTCTTAGGAGTCACTTTTCTTCTAGCATGTTGAAGGATCTTGAGATAAAAATTAAGATAGCATTCCATATTTAAATTTCTTTACCTTCCATCTAGGCAATCATTCATGGGGTATTATTTCTAATGACTTCCATCTTACTTGGGGTTTCTATTGCTGTAAAGAGACACCATGACTATGGCAACTCTTATAAGAAAAACATTTATTTGTGATGGCCTGCGTACAGTTTCAAAGATTTAGTTCATTATCATCATGGGAGGGAACATGATGTATAGGCAGACATGGTTCTAGCTACATCTTGATGACAAGGCAACAAGAAGTGGACTGAAGCAATAGATGTAGCTTGAACATATATGAGATCTCAAATCCCACCTTCACAGTGGCATGCTTCCTCCAACAATGCCATACCTACTCCAACAAAGTCATATCTCTTAATAGTATCACCCCTTTTGAGCTTATGGGAGTCAATTACATTCAAACTATCACAACCACTAATTGCATTTGCAGCATCTAAAGGAGAAAAAATTATGTTAGAAACTATCTGTGTATGTGTTATCAAATATAGTAGCAATCAGCCACATGTAAGCATTGAACACACACATTGTATTTAAATGTAAGATCCAGGAGCTGAGTTTTTCTTTTGTTTTCTTTGCATCTTCATTTATTTATTTCTTCTTTTACATCTTAAAGAGGTTCATTTGTTATTATAATTAACAATAGTTTACAAAATAATGGAATTTACTATGATACTTCTATAGAAGCATATACCATGCAATGATCATGTTGATCCCCTCTATCCACACCTCCCCACCCCACACTTTTGCCCCTTCCTAGTCACCAATGATCCCTCTTCTATTCTTAGGTATACTTTCTTCCTTAACTTTAGATTCCTTCTGTGAAAGAGAAGTGACACCTGCATGAGTTTGCTTTATATCACTCCACCTGATGCATTTACACTTGCTTCAAGCAGCAGCGTTTGTGCTCAGAACTTCTGTGTTGGACAGTGCAGAGAATTTTGAACATGAACCCGCCCTGCTTTCCCATCATCCTTTTTAGGAGAGTCCTCTCATTCTTCATCATTTCTGTCCCCAAATTTCCAAGATATCTGTGATATCCAGATATACTTTTAAAGAAAAATAAAGGTTTTAGATCCTATTGTTAAGATGGTATCCCCTTGGTGTGTTGTTTTATTGTGATGGCACATTTCCTTCCAGTTCCCTTTTATTAAACAAACTCAGATCCTTGTAGGCATCATGTAAATATTCCTTTGAGCTGTCACCACTCATCTCTCTGACTGCAATCCTGGCCTTGCCGTGCTAAGACTTTCCTCTGAGGAGCCTCTGAGGGATCAAAAATGAGTATACAATATTGCTCTTTTATTTACTTGTCACATGTAAGCCTCATATCAAATGCTGCATTTCATTTAGAGATTCATACGTCCAAGTTTGAATTATGTCATCCCAATATCAATTTCAGTATGTTCCATTTCATCAAACTGAATTCTTACCGAAAATTTCTAGTTTTTGGAAGTAGCCCAGCCACATGGTTCCAGCACTTTGTGACCCTCAGCCTTGGAATAGCACAGCCTAGTCTCTAACATGCAGGGTTTTCTTCTAAAATATCCAGAATAACTTTTGGAAGATATCATTTATTCAAAAAAAAGAGAGAAAAATAACGGAAGAACATAGGTAGGGAAAAAATGAGGATGGAAGAAGGAAGAGAAGAGTAAAATGGAACAATGCTTAAATAGCACCAACTTCTAGGCTAATTTATAAATCACTCCAATAACTTGGTATCACTCTTCAGTCTGACTCACATATTTGGTACATTATCTAATCTTTACAATGTTTATAAAGCTTTGATATGAATCACAAAGTATGTTCCACACCTCTACAATCAAAAGGAATTAAAATTGAGATATGTTTTCTTCTGTGGACTACTGTTTAAAACCCTGCAACATTAGTTGCAATTTTGATGCCAGGAGTTGTGACTTAACTATAATTATGAGGAGGGATTGACCATTGTATCATAGATGAGCTTGACATTAGTCCCTCATGCCCTGTCAGAACTTAGATAATCTTAGTAATAACAGTTCCAAGTGTGTGTGGTTCAAGTCCCTCCCAATAATTTTGTAACATAATCTGCATTGAGAACTTCTCATTGTATTTTAATTTGTTTTCATATCCCTGGCTATGTCAGCCATTTAGATTGGTAGATTTCATTACTTAGCCTCTTAGAAACTTCCACCAGAAATATATTTCCTATATAGAGAGAATTTATTTGGCCTGTGTGAAGTGTAAATATAGTATTCTTTCACAACGGACTCAGATTTTTATTCTCTTTCCTACTACTTTTGATGCCTGCCTGTCTTCTGCCACCCACATCTCTTCCATAAGCCTTTTCCATCTATCATTACACCATAATACCTATTGCCTAGAACATCTGCCCTATATTCATTTTTGTTTTAAGAATAAAATAAACTTTCGACTCAGGGAACAGCTTATAAAGTGATATTTTAAGACTATTTTTCTGAGAAACTTCTTTTCATATACAGTTGAAGTAAAATGGTTATTTTGTCAAGCCTCTAGTTATAGCCATGTGTCATGAGACATACCACTTTCATATTCAATCTTAGTCTCATTAAAGCAGGCAAAATTTCTCTCAAGAGAGAAAAACTCTAAAGAGTACCCTGACTGTGATAGTATCCCACTCAAATGGAAATAATAGTGGCAATTTGTCTGATATGGAATGAGGTTTAATGATTGAACTCAAATCTTTAAAAGGTGTAATAAAACAATAGAAAAAATTTTGAAATGCTCAAAATCATTGAAGATGTAATACAAAGGTATGCATCTAAGTATGTTTTTATTTATTTATTTGTAATCTATCACTTTAGTGGTAGTGTTCATAGTGAGGGAAGTGCTTAAAATCTTGACTCATCAGATGAGTCTACACCTCTCCAGGCATCTGACCTTCTTACTAGTTTTCTAAGTTCTCAATATCATCAAAATTTAACTTTGTAGACAAGACTAATGATTTAAGTATTCAAATAAGCTTGCTACTGAAATGTTACAGATGATCTAATCAATAGTGCAAATACAGGTTCTATTGAAGGAGAGGGAGCATTAAATATTAATATATGTTCTCATTTAGCATAGCTATACAATAAACAACACTTATGCTTGCAAGCATGAAACAGTAATCATTCATTTTTTTCCCCATGATGATGTGATGAGTAATTGGAGTTACTCTGGAGGCAGCTAGATGGACTGATGTGTCCAAGCACAGTTTTGAAGTGAGTGGGCCTGGTTGTTCTAAAGTGATTTTGTTTTGGGACAGTTAATTTCTGTTCCTCATGCATGGCTTCCACCAATAAACTTATGTTTTTATTTTATCATCAATAGCCGCGATGTTGTGAGAGAGAGTACACAAGAGCTATTTCTAGAGCCGGGATTAAAACTTACTGACACACTCAGCAAAGCAAATCAATAGCCAAATTGTATTCACAAGATGTGGAAAGAGTTGTCATTTCTCTGGAAAGTGGCATAAATAAAGATAGGAACATAGCTCTGGCTATTTATATAAGCAATTTATTATAAAGACACAAAAATATTTTGAACTTTAAAGTACTCAGAACCTACAAGTGTTCATAAAAGCAATTATCACAGAAAATTCCTGAGGAAAAACAGGAATATCATAATTAGTAACTTATGCAATGTTAAGCAGTTCCTCTCATGACTGTGTATCTCTAAAGAAGCTTTCAATGGCTCGTCCAGTTGCATGCACCAACCACATTTGATTGTCCCATCTTTGATTTTCTGAAATTTTCTATTGCAGGTAATTCTTCATGTGGTAAGTATTTTCAAACCTTGACCTAGCTTAGGGTCCCAGGTATTGAATCAGAATTTCATATTATCTCCAAAAGGAAACAAACCTTAAAGCTTTCCATACATTTGTCTAAGAAAAATAAGTTATAAATTATTTTTAATAAACAACATGACACTTGCAACTTTGAGAGTATATATCTGTACTAGAAGACTAAGTGACATCCATTGGACTCCTATCAGTATACTTAAAGCTGCCAATGGACAGTAAACCTTATTCTGTATTACCAGAAAACCTTAATTCTGTATTGCATCAGTGTGAATCAATGAGGACAAAATGTGATCTACTTGCATAACTTTAGGTGCTGTAGTTATTGCATTTATAAAATCACACAAACAAGGAGTGTGTCCCAAATATTAGATATTCTATGTAAAATACATTACATGTTTTTGTCTTTCAGGATGAAAAGTAGGCCTTGAGTTTTCTTATATGCTTTATATCTAGCTCAGTAATTACTACATAGTACATGACCAATCAACCTGAGCTGAAGGAAAAAGCAAAGCACAAATTAGCACATAATTACAAGACATTTACTATATTATAAAATTCAGTTTTTGTCATTGCTTGCAGAAATACTATTTTTACTTGTGCATTTTGCTTTAAAATCTTGAAATTAAATGTCAAACCAACTAGTTTAATAATGTACTCTTGGTCTTTAAATTATATAAACAACTACTATTGTCCCTGGATTCTATTTGGCAGCTTATTTGAAGACAGCAATTCTTTTATACATGGAGTAAGTTTCACACTGAAATTGGTGTAAGAATAATCTATAAGGACAGCTATTGGATGCTTCACGGTCCTTCATAAGGACATATATTTATTTTCTAGCAAGTAGATATCATGGGGCTTACCCTTATAGTACCTACTCAACTCTGAGTTCTATGACAGCTATTTTTTTCCTGTTATAAAAGCACTTAGTCTGTTAACTCCACTTGATGGGCACTTCTTCAAATATTCATAAATGTTTCTGTAAATGTCCAAGTCTCCTTTGTACATCCATAAATATATCAGTAAAAGAAGAATTACGGAGCACGCCAAGATAAGTTCAAACTTTAGGCTGAGATTTTCTTCAAAGTTTACCATCTCTAAAATGCACATTCCTTTAAAAAATGCTTTTTCTTGAAAAAGATTTGAATATACTATGAGTGAAAATATGAGCACAAATAATTCTGTGTGTCTGTTGATAAGTAAAAGCAAAAAACTGAACTGAACACACTAAGTTGGCATGCAAATGCCATATTACACTAAGTATCTATCTCCACAGCAAAATAATCAACAAGGCACTTCTTTACTTTCCAGCTCATCAACCATTCTGTCAATAACTACCAGCTAAACATTTACCCTTGCATAGTGTGGGCTAAAAATGATGGACTGTGCTAAAGAAACATAAATTAAAATTCCCTCCTTCAGTTTGCTTAAATAATATTTGAAGAATAATTTCAAATCTTCTTCAATGCCACTATCCCTCCATATATTTTTATAAAATCTCTTTCATAGGACCAGAGTTAGCCCTTTTCAATTATCCCTATAATACTCCATGATACAGTTTACCTTATTATTTTTAATTATTTGTATCATAATTTTCTGGAAAATATAGCACACAGATGATCCACGTCCACTTTTTTCTCTCGATAGCTTCAGTAAGAACATAAGACTCTGAGAATACAGCAACAGATTGCAAGAACTTGTACAATCCACAGATTGGAGTTTGGTGTATATGCAGAAACTTGAAGAAAGGTGGAGTATAATATATAAATGTTGACAAGAAATTTGAGACTTTTTGTGTGAATTTGTATATACTATTTCTAATCATGCATATTATTTTACATTATTTTTTCAAAATTTATTCTGTTATATGCTTCTGACTGATGTCTATCTCCTTCTTCTCCTCCTAGAGCTCTGTCTCTGTTTCTTTTATCTCTCCACATGCACACACATGCACACACATACCCTCTCCCCTGAAGCACTCCTTCTTTCAGTTCAGAGAAGAGCAGTCCTGCCTGAGATATTCACAAAACATGGCATGGCATTTATAACAAAGCTAGGCATACACCCTTATATTAAGGCTTGACAAAGCAACTCAGTGAAAGTAAGAAGGTCCCCATAACTGGAAAAATAGAAAAATACATCCTCTGATCCCACTGTAGAAGTCTCACAGGAACACCAAGCCACACAACCATAACATATATGAAGAAGACCTATGTCAGACCCATACATGCTCTCTTGTCAGTTTAGTCTCTGTGAGCCCCTTCGAACCCTAGTTAGTTGATCCTGTGGGCCATCTTTCTGTGGTACCCTGACCCCTCTGGCTCCTACAATCCCTCCTTCCCTCTTCTTCAGGATTCCATGAGCTCTGCCTAATATTTGTCTGTGAGTCTCTGCAGCTTCTCCCTTCATTTACTGACTGAAGCCTCTCTGATGATGATTATACTAGGATCCAGTCTATAAGTATAGTAGAGTATCATTAAGCATAATTTCATTTACTTTTCTTCCAACTGTGTTTGGTTCTATCCTTCGTCTGGGGGCTATCTAGACTCTTGTTCCTGGCCCTGATGCAGTGTGAGGCATGAACTAGCTCTCATGGTGTGGGTCTCAAGTTGGAGCAGTTATTGGTTGGATGCTCCCACAAGTTCTGTGCCACCTTTTCCATAGCTCATCTTGTAGGCAGGACAAATTGTAGGTCTATGGCTTTGTGGCTGGGTTGGTGTCCCAGTTTCTCCTGGTTACAGTAGATGGTCAGTTTAGGTTCCATCTCCCCGCTTATTGGGAATCTTCTCTAGGGTCACCCTTATGGATTCTTGTGAGTTTCCATTGCATTAGATTTCTACCTTACCCTGAAATGTCCCCAAATTCCAGTAGTCAATTCCAGTAGTCTTTCCCTCCACCCCCTCACTTAATCAATCCTGTTACTTTCCCTGCCTGCCCACCAGTCTACCCATGAAACCTATTCTACTTCCCCTCCCCAGGGAGATGTATGTTTCCCCACCCAGCCCTCCTTGTTACCTAGCCTCTGTGTCTGTGGATTGCAGCATGATTATTATCCTTTACTTTCCAGCTAATAGCTACTTAAAAGTAAATACAAACCATGTTTATCTTTGAGGGTCTGAGTCACCTCATTCTGCATGATTTCTTTTCTAGTTCCTTCCATTTGCCTTCAAACTTTCTAATGTCCTTGTTTTTAATATCTGGTTAATTCTCCATGGTGTAAATGTACCTCTTTTTCTTTAACCTTTCTTGGTTGAGGGACATAAGGATTTTTTTCAGTTTTGAGCTATTATCAATAAAGCTTCCATGATCATATTTGAGTAAATATCTTTGTTGTATGGTGAAACATCTTTTGGGTATATGCCCAGAAATGGTATACTTAGATCTTGAGCTTAGATCTTGAGGTATATCAATTATCAATTTTGTGGGGAATCTACATATTGATTACCTTAGTGGACGAACAAGTTTGCATTTCCATTAACAGTGGAGGAGTGCTCCCCTTGCTCCACATCTTCGCCAGCATGAATAGTCATGAGTGATTTTTATCTTAGCCATTCTGACAGGTGCAAAGTAGAATCTCAAATTCACTTCAATATGCATTTTCCTGATGCCTAAGGATGCTGAACATTTCTTTAGATGTTTCTTACCCTTTTGAAATTCCTCTGTTGAAAATTTTTTTCAGATCTATACTCCATTTCTAGTTGGATTATTTCATTTGTTGATTCCTAGGTTTTTGACTTACGTACACATTTTGGATATTAATACTCTAACTGATGTGGAGTTGGTCAAAATCTTTTTCCATTTTGTAGGCTGTCATCTTTCCTGTTGACTGTGTTTTTTTGACTTACAGAAGCTTTTCAATTTCATAAGATCCCATAAATTAATTGTCAATGTTAGTACCTACACTAAGGTACTATTGGTGCTCTGTTTGGAATTTTGTCTCCTGTACTGCTGCTTTCTGGCTTATTCATCACTTTCTCTTCTATCAAATTTGATGTGTCTGGTTTGAAGATGAGATGAGGTTTTGATCCACTTGAACTTGATTTTTATGCAGGGCAAAAGATATGGATATATTTGTATTCTTCTACATTCCAACACCAGTTAAACTAGCACCATTTGTTAAAAATCCTTTTTTTGCTCCACTGTATATTTCTTTGTCAAAAATTAGGTGGACATAGGTATATGGGTGTATGTTTGGGTATTTGTCTTGATTCTATTGATAAATCTATTTTACGCCAATGCTATGCAATTTTTATGACCATAGCTCTGTAGTACAACTTGAAATCAGGGAGAGTTATACCTCCAGAAGTTCATATATTGCACAGGAATTTTTAGTTATCCTGGGTTTTTGTTTTGTTTTGTTTTCCACATGAAATAATTTGTTGTTCTTCTAAGGTTAGTAAAGAATTGTGTTGGAATTGATAAAGACCACATTTTATCTGTAGATTACTTTTGGTAAGATAGCCAGTTATATTATGGTTAGCTCTTTGATCCATGCCATGAGCTTGGGAGGACTTGTTTTTATATTACTGGATTTCTTTAAGACGTTTGTTCATTTTTCTCTTTAGAGCTTATATTATCTTTATAAAGTCATTTTTAGAGTTGTTTTCTTATGCTGTAGCTGTGTTGGAATATTTTTAGGGCTTGCTGAATTAGGTTGACTGGCCTAGTTGGCAGGCCTCTGGGGATTTGAGTGCTGGTGCGGCCTCTGATGGATCAGGGACTTTCTCTGGAGGTATTTGCTAGGATAGAATGAAGAGGAGAGAAGGAACTGCTGTAGTTAGGCTGGGTAGGTTATGGGGTCGTGCTGGTGGTCCAAGAGCAGGAAACTTACCTATGGACTGGGTACTTCTGTGGTCTCTAAGGGACTTCTATCCAAGGTGTGGGTGAGACATTTCTTTATGTTTTTATTTTGTTTCTTTCTTGGGTGACAAAATAAAATACAAAGTAGAAACATAAAAGTTTTTATACAACACTTGCAAAGGGATGTCTGGGATTAGTCCTTCCCCAGTTTTGAGCATAATTTACACTGATTTTAGTGGTCTGGGAATAATCTTTCTGAAGGTTTTGGCATAATTTACCCTGGCTTTAGTGGAAGAAAACCAAAAGATATTTCTCAAGTCCCCTCATCAAAAATCCCAGCTGCCTAAAAATATTCTGCTTGTGTAACTAATTACTACAGCAGCAGCTTTTCTTCCTCCTTTGCATTTTCTCCTCTGATATTCTTACTAATAAAACTGTCAATTTTCTTTTACTTCAATAAAAGGTCACTTGTGACAACAACCCCCTCTGCCTACTAACAGCAAGAGCCTGTATTAATATTTTAAATGTACACAGTGATATTTCCAAAAGGTCAGTTTTTTTAAAGACATAAAATGTCAGTCCTAATTCCTTTCCTTCTCACTCTCTGCCCCCCATCACCACCACACTGCTGTTCAGCCTCAGATTTAGGGGTTATTATAAATTGCATTTGGCCAGATAGATGTCAGGTAGGACATCAGATAGATCATGAGAGGCACATGTTTTAATGCTTATATCTCTATGAGAACTAAATGTTCAAACAGGACAATGATAGGGAAGGGCTTACTGAATAAGGATATTTAATGAGCTTAAATTTTGTTTTTATAGAGAGACATATAGAAAGTTAGCTCAAAATTTATTAGCTTGGGGCATCTAGAATTCTGTGAGTGTCACTTGGTAGGTCTTCAGATTCTGTGTCTTTCACTGGCTATAGCCATGAGGTTGTCAGGGGCTATTGCCTTATCTAGTCTTAACAAAGATATTCTACCAAGATCATGCACATGAATGTTAAGATTCAGCTCCTCATAAACTGTCATGATACAATATGAATATGAGAAAAGTCCTTCCTCACCTTTTTGCCACCTGAGAAATCTCTCTCTACAGCAGTTATAAACCTGGAAGTTGGTCTTTTCTAGTATAAGCAAATTGAGGCATAAGAATAAGGAGTTAACATTGGTCTAAATACACAACAAAGTGGTTCCAAAGACTTCTACACTAAAATATGATCATTCTCTTGCTGAAGAAATTTTATTTTTTGCACTGAATTGAGCTACCAATAAATAAAATACATTAAAATATAAAAAAGAATGATGAGTTAAATGGACATTGGTACCATTGTATTTTAGTCTAAAAATTGATGTCCATAATTGGACATCAGTTGTATTTTGTTTGCTGGAGTTATATATTAGATGCAGTGTACGCTGAAAGAGAGAAGAGGAAGTTTCCAGAAGGTAAGAACAAGACCTAAATGCTGCCCACCATAATACCAAGCATGGGTTTTCACTGATACTTAGAACAGTGGTTCTCAATCTTCTAATACTGCAACCCTTTAAAACAGTTCCTCATGTTTTGGTGAATCAATACCACAAAATTATTTTCTTTTCTCCTTTATAACTTTTACTGTGCTAATGTTATGAATCATAATGCAAGTATCTATATTTTTCTGATGGTCTTAGGCAACCCCTGTGAAAGGGCCATTTGACATCCCCCAAAAGAAGTTCCTAAGCACCTTCTTAGAGAGAAAAGAGAAGTGAGTGACTGCAGGGGGAAGAAAGAGAAGAGAAAAGAGGAGCCTCCACACAGAAAGATGGAGAAAACTTCTTCACTGTTTTGGGCAAAATAACAGATGTAAGTATAAAATAATACATTGTTTTAGAAAAAATCTATAAAGTGTGTTACCTTTGGACCCAGTTGGTGGCTTTATTTTGTGAGGATGTGATCCCTTCAGAAGGCAGAGCCTAGTTGAGGAAAATAGTCATTGGGTGATGTTAGCTCACTTTCCTTCAGTACTTCCCTAACCATTCTATGGGAGTTTGCTGAAGTAATTGTGGACTGGGGTGTTTAGCTGTGGGTTAAAATAAGCCTTCCTATAAATTTTTTTTTGTCAATTTAGACATTTGATCACAGTGTTGATAAAACTTATATAGCTAAGCCCATGTATGTGGTTCAGGAATTGAACGTCAACTTATATAGAACAATATGCTGGAAA
Source organism: Sigmodon hispidus (assembly GCA_004025045.1). Taxonomy (NCBI): domain Eukaryota; kingdom Metazoa; phylum Chordata; class Mammalia; order Rodentia; family Cricetidae; genus Sigmodon; species Sigmodon hispidus. Next base: position 66,491 of record PVIH01002990.1, read on the forward strand.
ATAGATATTAAGTGAGTCAAATATGTTACAGTGTGGTGGTAGACAGAGAAAAACATGACACAAAGAATAAAGAGTGGTAGACATCAGGAAAAGATTTACTTACTCCTAGTGGGGATGGAATGAAGGGCATTTCATGTGCAGGTAAATATTGCTAGTGATTGGATTGTAAAAGCAGTTTCATCAGCTGTTTATACCCTCTAGGGTAATATTTAATTTTATTTTATTTGGGGTACAAAAAATGTTTAAGTATCTAATAAAGGCTGAGTTACTTCTTAGGCAAATTAAAATACCCAGAACATTAATATAATAGATATTTAACATATCACCAGAAGTTCACATCAGTAAGTTTTAACTTAAAAAAGCCTTTTTAGAATTCAAGTAAAGCCATCAAATTATTTGATTTAAACATCAGAATAGTAATGAAAATTGCTTGTTAATAAATATGCCTAGCCTTTCCTTGTACCAGGAACAATGAGCTATGAAAATTCTATCTGTGCTGACAGCCTATTTTGGAGAGGATGTGGAGCAAAGGGAACACTCCTCCATTGTTGGTGGGAGTGTAAGCTTGTTCAGCCACTTTGGAATGCAATATGGCAGTTTCTCAGAAAATTGAGAATCAGTCTCCCCAAGGACCCAGCAATACTACTTCTGGGTGTATACCCTAAAGAGGCACATTCACACTCCAAAGGTATTAGCTCAACTATGTTGATAGCAGCATTGTTTGTAATAGCAAGAACCTGGAAACAACCTAGATGTCCCTCAACTGAAAAATGGATTAACAAACTGTGGTACATCTACACAATGGAATACTACTCAGCAGTAAGAAAAAATGATATCCTAAAATTCGCAGGCAAATAGATGGGTTTGGAGAATATCCTCCTGAGCGAGGTATCACAATCTCAGAAAGATAAGCATGGGATGTACTCACTCATTAGTGGTCTCTAAACAAACAAACAAGAAAAAAAGCCAAGCATGCCAAAGCAACAAACTACAACCACTGAACAGCTTGGGATCAGAAACACCCTGGACTGACCCTTCAGACCCCACTCCAACTATAGGAACATCTGACTCACTCTTGAGGGAGAGGGGACAAAACTGGATTTGGCCAGGAGTGGAGACTGATCCAAACATTATTGGGTGAGTGGTACCATAAGACTGTCTGCTCCCTGCCCAGGGAGGAGATGGGGAATTGCGGAGAAGAAAAATGACCTGATGTGGTGCGAGGGGGAAAGGATCTTGAATAAGGATATACAGGAATTGAAAAAAAATTCAGAGGGTAAGCTGAACACAAAGTAAATATATGTGTAGCAATCTTATTTGCATTATCACCCTTGATAAGTCATGCTTATGATTTTTATCTTCTTTATACTTATTGTTAACTTTTCAGCATTTTAAATTCATTTTACTGTTTTTTTTGATAAATACAAAATAAATAAAGAAGAAAAAAAAAGAAAATTCTATCTGTGCAAAAACAGTGTTGGGAGAAATTTTTATATTGTTTTTTGTATATGATAACCAAATGAAGCTGGATCCTCACTGTGTTGTCAGTGGAGATCAACACAGGAACTGAAATCCAACTCCAGCCTGTGAGTAAGGAAGGTTACAAACCATAGTTCCAATCTATTCAATTTCTTTCTGAAAACAAAAGGGGAAATACCAGTTCTTAATTTATTTTATCCAGGTAGTGTGACCCTGATAAGAAACCAGAAAAGGCAGCACAAAGAGAAAACAATCACCCACTACCACTCCATAAAAAATAGAATTAAATACTATGTAAAAAATCCTATGTTATGACCAACAATGTTTATTTCATGAATACAAGACTGGTTCAATATTCAAAACTAGATGGATATAATTCACTGTATAAACAGTTCAAGGAGAGGAAATGACATATCACACCCATAAAAACATTCATTTAACACAAGTTAGTATTTATTCCTGAAAATACTTTTAGCCATCCAAGGAGAGCTTTCAGTGACAAAATATAAATGCAATATATCCTATAATTATCTTTATAATTAATAAGATGATTCATATTCCTAAGAAACTCTGCTTCTTTCAGCTTTGTTTGTGTGGTGGCTAACCTTGTCATTTTGGTTATACTGAGGGGGGTGCATATGAGATTGGCAATGTGCCTCTGGTTGTATCTGTGAGGATATTTCTGGAAAAGAATAGCAAAGAGGAGAAGGGCTTTGGTGATGCAGATATTGCATTTCCATAGCAGTCAGGTGCAGATAGAATGAAAGTGCAGAGAAAGGCCCTATGAGTGCCGGCTCTGTTATGCTCCCTGCCTCAGGTCACACAGTTTCTCTATGAGGATGGACAAATCCATCAGCTAAAGGAGATAATTTCTTCCTAAAATAGTTTGTGTCATGTATTCTATAGCAGTCAAGGGAGTCTGACACACTTTGAATGGGCTTTATTTCTTCACTCTCTGTTGTTAGAATCCTTGCCTTAAGCTTCATGAAATGGAACTAGAAAGATAGCTCAGCAATATAAAGCACTTGTCAGGTTTGTAGAGAACCAGGGTTCCATTCCCAGCCCCATAAGAAAGCTCTCACCATCTGTAACTCCAGTCACATGAAAGTCAATGACTTCTGACCTCTAAGTGTTCTTCAAACACTGTCGAATGGTGCAAAACATGCAAGCAATATTCATAGGTTTTAATTTTAAAACACTTTATATTAAATAAAATATAGTTAATTAAACACTTTGAAGCACATAACCATTAAAATTCCAACAAGCTAAAGTATCATTCTCCTAACTAAAGATGTCTACTCCAGATCATGCCTGAATTCCTGCCTTTGTCTAGCTGCTACCAAAAAACTCTCAGTTGTAAATCTCAATAAAACCTTTACAAAGCAATTTGGCAGAAAAATGTTTTAGCTAACTACCTTCTGCAGTGATATGTGGAGAATTTAATTTCTCTTGCTGGTGCTCTCTCATCATACAAGGAGGCTGAATACCCAAATCTCTGTTTTAGTTGGTTCCTCAAGCAGAACAGAGTTGGTTTTCATGATGTGATCAATTTAACTCCTGGGCACACTAAAATGAGTTTTGAAAACTACACTGAAGTGATAAAGAAGGAAAAGAGAGTATAGGGGACTGTTACAATGAAAGTTTTGTTTTCACCCATTTCTTAAGAATAATTTAAAACTGCCTTCACCAGCATTGTTTAATTGATTTGACATTATGCAGCTCTTCCTTTTGCAAATTGTTTTACCCAACTGACAAAACCAAATTCCCAGTAATTAATCAAGCAGGAATGATAGCAGAGTTCAGATATGAAGTTTGCAAAAAAACAGAATATGAAATGGCATTTAGACAAACCAGTATTTACTCATTATGAGAAATGCATGGTAGATAGTCAAGCTTAAGATACCTGGAAACAGAAATTAAGCAAGTGGAATCTATAGATTTTTTTTTTAACTTTTTCCTTTGCCTTGGAAATAGCTACTGATACATCTTAGATGGCACATTTCTGTTATGGATAGAAGAGCAATCAAATCATCTACCCAGAAACATAGAAATGACTAAATAGCTACCAGAATTTTCAAAGAAATGCAAACACTGAAGATTTGAAAAAGATGAGTGATAATGGAATGTCAAAAAATGACTTTTCATGACAGAACATCAGAACTGAATGTTTTCAGCATGGGAGCAGTGTCATCCTGTAACAACACCCTGTTCTTAATCCTGCATCATTTTTGAGTCTGAAACAGGACAGAAGTGATTCTGCCTCTTTTTATGAGAATCTCTGTCCACACAGGACAAACTGCCATATGTTCCATATGATATCTTTTCTATAATTTGAAAAATGTGATTTCAGTCTTCCCATTTCCTTCCTCACATTTGTTCAAGAATATAAAAACATAAGCACTATAATTTTAACTCATGAAAGTATTGTGAATAATAAAGAATGACAGAGGTATATTAAAACAGAATAAAGACACTGTGGATGATTTTTCCCTTTCTCTATTTTTTAGATAATTTCTGAGTTTGTGAAATTGCTTTGTGATAGGAAAAAGGAGGTACAAAATGTTTTTAAAAAATGGTGCTTCTTTTCTGAAAAAAATCTAAGTTAAAAAAAGCAAAATAAGATTCTAATTTGAGCATCAGCAGATGTCGTGTAGTCCTTTTAGATTACATAGTAAGACTGAGGTCAGAAGGTGTGTGAACAGTCACTATACTAAGTGACAAAGTCATAAAGAAAAGGTAAGGCTTATAAATCAATCAAGCAATTGCATTATTGTAACAGGTCATTCCAATAAGTATAAAGTATAATATATAATAAAAGAATCATAGTTCGCCAATTTCCTTAGTCTTTGCCATTGTTACTTCTTTTTAGATTGTGATTTATCTCTCTGATAACAAAAGAAACTGTATTTTGAATTTTGTCTTCAATTTCATTAAAATGAATAAACAAAATTTGGAGATGTGCTTTCTGTGCTTCTTCTTTACCCATAAGCACATCATAAAAGATGTGCAGGGGTTTTCATATTTGTGTCCTCACTGGAAGAGTCACTAAGAAGAATACCAAGGAGAAATGCAGAATTGGATTCCATGAATTTGTAAGTGGAATGAAACTATTGAACATTTTATAAAGATTGATTCTCAGTATATCTATATTTGACTGACAGAGATGCTATTTTAAAACCAAAGATCAAGAATGCTAAGTAATAACAAAATATTACTTTAACCCTCCATTTTTTCTGATTTACCAACCAGACTCATTCATATTTTTAAACTTGAGAAGACAGACAAACAAAGCAGCCTGCACTGGAAACTATGAGCATAGGGGAAAACTACTGGCATCTTGCTTAACAATGATGCACGTTGAATCTCCCAAGAGAACTGAATGCCATTGACAATAAGGTAAATGTTCTGTAACACATGCTTTTCTTCCCAAATTCATGTCCTCTGCTTCCCTTCTAGTACTTTCCTGAACTCAATTTTCAAACAAACAGCTAATATACATGTCTCTTTTAGGGGGAAAGGGCATGTTGATCTACAACAAGCTCTTCAAATATATACTTTCATCCAGGACCAGAAGACATGTTATCATAAATACCCCGTAGAAGTAATACAGAAGCTAGTTGGGAACCAAAATATTTTTTCACTTCTTATGTATGACTACGCAACATCCAGCTATAATTCAAGCTCTATAAAAATTTGATGGAGACAAAGAACTTGGGAGATGAATTAATTATATACAACTTACCTTACCGCTTCAGATAATCCATATTGTTTATTCCTGCTTGGTGAAGAAATGGTTATTAGTTACCAACTTACTTTTATGAAAGGCAGATTTAGTTTGTCTGAACAGTCAGCATGGTGAGTTTAATGAAAAATAGCTCCTATAGACTCATAGGGAGTGGCATTATTGGAAGGGTGGCCTTGTTGGAGAACATGAGTCATGGGGCTTGGAAGTTTCAGAAATTCAAACTATGCCCAGTATCACTTTCTCTTCCTGCTGCCTATGGATCTGGATTTAGAAATTTCAGCTCCTTATCCAGCACCATGTTTATCTGTATACAGTCATGTTTCCTGCCATGATAATAATGGACTAAACTTCTGAACTGTAAGTCAGCCTCAATTAAATTTTTCTTTATAAGAATTGATATGAACATGGTGTCTCTTCACAACAATGAAAACCCTAACTTAAATAGGCAGTATAAGAAATGCTATAGACCCCCCAAAAAATAAGCGCAACTACAATCCATATTGTAGTGACTAGTGAACAATTTCCTCTCCCTTCCCAAAGTATGCCATTTTATAGTGATTCATAAGCTTTTCAGAAATTTTCCATTAAACATCTAGGCTTAGAACAAAAAGTCACTTTGCCATTAAAAATCACTTTACTAAATTAGGCCAAATACATTACCAAAATCATCCAAGCTTTCCTAGATAAAGAAAACAAATTAACCAATGAGAATCTCAAAATGCAATGCCTTTGTGACTGTATACAGTGTTTTAGAAATTTTCATATTGAGAACAAAGTTTATGGACTTGAATACAATTTCATTAAGGACTTGCAAGGAAGAAGGTTATATGCTAATGACCTAAAAGAAACCATCTATAGGTGATATTCTTTAATCCCTTTCTTTATAGCAGAACACTGAACAATCAGGTCAGTATGACAGCTAGAAATAAGATATTAAGGGGGGCTGGAGAGATGGCTCAGCGGTTAAGAGCACCGTCTGCTCTTCCAGAGGACCCGGGTTCGATTCCCAGCACCCACATGGCAGCTAACAACTGTCTGTAGTTCCAGTTCCAGGCAAACACCAAGGCAAATAAATAAATAAATAAAGTTAAAAAAAAGAAAGAAGATATTAAAAGATATGGAGGTGTTTTGGGGGCTTCAGAGTGTCAACAGATCATTCAGAGACTCAGAACAATGGGTTACCAATCTCTTAGAGAATCACCTGGGTATAACAACTACTCTGACCATCCTGGTAGACATTAACTCAACATCATGGCATGAGTGACCATATCTTGCCTCTGTCCTTTGTACTGGCCTCTGGCAGGGCTTTTTATTCTATTCCTGGTTGCTGTTATATAGCAAGAGCTATAAAGTACCAATGAGTGGCAGATGCTGGGTAATAAAGGCCAGCCTTCTTACCTCAGATAGCAAGTTAAGCTTCAGAGAATCTACAAGGTGAATCCTCCCATCAGTGCCCTTGTTTTGCTTCCACACTTTATTATCCTTATCTGTCTTCCCTACGTCCTCACCAGGTCTCCCTAAGAACACTCAGATCATGACCTCCAGGTCTGAGTAATAAAGATATGACCAAAACAGCTTCCTAAGCCACAGTGACTTTTAGTGTTGAATCCCATAGATTTCACTAATTCCCATGCTACCTCAAGAAGCTCCTGTGGCATCTGCCTCACACTGATAGTCTTTATGTCCCAATGTTTCTTCCTGCTCTGATCCTGTTTCAGAGGACATTGTATCTGCAAACCTCAGAGTGTAGTACTGAAATATCACCAATCTGTGTCTACTGTTTCAGTTATTTCTGTCCTGAGCTATTGCTGCCAAGTTCCATGCAAATGTGGAACTGCCAGATAATGGTGTTCCTGCAAAGCAAATGGTCCTTCTATAGCTTCACACCAAATGGCTTAATGTTCTTCATAATTGCACTAATTTTACTACCAATGGTGATAGCTATTATGTAAAATATTTCCTAAATTGGGACTTCTGGTAAGAAGAATTTGTAGTCATCTCCTCACTTATGTCTTTAAAGTAGAAATAATTAACCCCAATAACTGGAGGCATCAGGAAACTAACTCACTAAATGTTATACTAACTACACTGTGTGCTAGGCTACATCAAGGAATCTGATCAACTTACTGTCAAGCATGTTTTGAAGCCTACTGTTACTGCTGTCCTCCACAGGGAAGGGTGGGATGAACTTCCTGGTATTGGTGAGAAATAGATGAGAGAGCTGAGGTTACCTTTCCTAGGAGAACAGAGCCCCTTAGTCTCTTCCCATTCTTTCCTTTGATTGCCAATAGCAAGGCCCATTTCCTAGCTGTAGCAGCCTGGAACACAGTCTACTGATTCCTACCCTTCTGTGCCCTCTCTATCACCCATTTCTGCACTAAATTACATTACTTTTTTATGTGATCCCAACTACCATTTGTCCCATTATCCTTCCTCTTCTCTGAGATTCTAAAATGGAACACATACACAAAAGCATTTATGGGCAATGTAGAATTGACAAAAGCAAGCATTTTAGTAACCATTTCTATAGAAAACAATGTAGTAAGTTTCTTCTATCGTGAATGTCTTCTCCCTCCTTGAACTCCCTCAATCTCACTTCTCAGCTGGCCACTGCAACTACTTCCTACACAATTATTGGCATTCTTTCCTGTCTTTTATGTGAGTACAGAAGCCAGCCCCAAGCTAACTTTTGTGCAACGGACACATATCAAAGACATTTTTCAAAAGAGCTAGTCTTTCCAAGCAAATGAATTTCCTGAATCTGCTGCTAAGATGATAAGCACTTTTTTCTTATGTGGCAAACGTAAAGTTAAGGAGAGCTGTGAGCACAGGATAAAAAGGGCAGCCATTTGCACCACTGGTCCAGACCCAGGAAATGCACACAAGGAGGGTATGCAGTTTTATGAAGCCAAGAAAGAAGAAACTATCATCTTCTGAAGTGTTTCATGCATTAAAAATAATTAAGAAATGCAAATAAACTTAAAATTTGTAGCACTTGGAAACATTTATGTTGGAAAAAATCGACAACTTTACCATACACACACATATATAAAATATGCATGTATATGTGTATGTATGTATGTATTTGCACATATGTGTGTGTATATACATTCACAAATGTCCAACAATAAAGTAGTACTACTTATAACCTAGCTGCAGGATTTAATGGGTTTATACAAATTTTTACCTGAAGGTGTACCTTAATGTTAGAGAATATTTCTTAGGATGTCATGAATTCAGCCCTCATTGTCAAATTGTAATGAATTTTTAATCATAAGGTCTATTCTACAGCATACAATGTCTTTTCACTTACACATCTTTTGGAATGCAAATAATTTCATTTGAATGACAATACATAAGTCTAAATGTAAGAATCTCCATCAAATGTGACGATCCCTCTCCCTTATCCTAACCTCATATGTTGTACGAGGTTTCTGACCTCGTCCAGGTCAGTTGTTGGACCTGCCCACGACCACTCCCCTCACCCAAAAAAATAACTTAGATGCTTGTATTAATTTCATTCTGTTTGGCCTATGTCTCAGACACATTGCTAGCTAGCTCTTTCATCTTAATTCAACCCATTTCTATTAATCTGTTTTTTTTCACGTGGCCATGGCTGTAGCCTGTGGTTCACCTGTATTCCTACATGCTTCTTCCTTGGCAGCTGGGTGGAGTTTGTCTGACTCTGCATTCCTTCTACCTGAACCTCAATTTCCCACTTACTTCTTCTAAGGTGCTTGACACAGGCCAAAACAATTCCTTTATTTACAGAATGATTTTTTTACAGCATACAAATGAACATTTCTACCACACTCATATGCAATAGTCCTGAATGAAAAATAGTGAAATGACTATAGACGTGGTTCTCAACCTTCCTAATGCTGTGATCCTTTAATAAAGTCCCCTGTGTTGTAGGGGTGACCACAACTATAAAATTGTTTTTATTGCTACTTCATTATGTAATTTTGCTAATTATGAACCATAATGTGTTTTTCCATAGTCTTAGGTGGCCCCTATGAAAGGGTCATTTAATGACCCCCTCCACAGGAGTTGCTACTCACAGTTTGAAAATTGCTATGTTAGACCAATTCTTATTGAAATAAATATATTCCTAACACATGCATCAGTTAACATATAGGAATATATATTTACATCAGAGTACATATATATGTAAAACAGCATATGTATTAAGAGAGTATATATATGCATATGTGTATTCATATGTATATGTATAGAAAGAAGAAAAGAAGCACAGAAAAAAAAGAAACCTGATTAAATAAGTAGAAAGACACATTTAAATGGGTAAACTGCTCACGGGAATGTCCCAAAGCAATGAATCAATCTGTCCAATTATTGCTTTTATTTAATTGTGTAAACAAAGAAGCTTCAAAACTCTCCAATAAATACATTGTCATGCTGTGTGTACTGCATGTATTTGCAGAATCAAATCAATTTTTGATTAAGAAATTATTATACAGTGTATGATCCAGGTTGTATGATATCCTTCCTGTAGCTGATAAGATTGAATTAAATATTTAGCTACCTGAATAAAAAGCTTGCCACAGAAAAACAAAGCAATTGTAATATAACCCATTTCAATGAAGCTCTTCAGAGCACACAATTAAGTTTACAAACCCAAAAGGCACCAATGCCTTAACAATGTATACACCATCCCTTTATCGTCTATTGACTTGGAATAGCAGAGCTTCTTAGATATATGATATGTTAAATGGACTTCAAAAATAATAGATACCAGTTTCTTCCCTTCTGTATCCTCATGCTTCAGATCAGGACATTTAAGTCCCTTCACTTAAAACTGAGTCAGTTACTTTCTGGGCCAATGTGAGATAGAACAAGTGGCATTACAGAATATTGAAACTATCTTTTGAAGATTTCTCTCTATTGTATTTATAGAAGGAAAGAAGGGGAACAAGGAAAAATAAATAATCTGGTGGTATAAATGGAAAGGCAGCTTTACATGAATCAATTGTTTACACAAAGGACTCTAATTAATTATCAGTCTGTCCAGTTATTTTTGGAGTGACAGAAATTTTATCACAGGAAAAAAACAACTGCAGTTTCCCTATTCTATAATCTACAGGAGGTCAGCTCTGCTTCCAGCATTAACTTCCAGCCATAGGAATGAAATCAACAAGGTATTAAACTCAAGAACTTCTTGTCAGTTGATTAGGCCATTTTGCTTACATGGATAGAGACTATGAGTAGGTAAGACACTCTTTCTATGTTGATCATTTGTCACATTTCTTGGTTGTTTGATGGCACTAAGTAATTACAACAGTAGACAAGGAGGACAAAATATCAACCGGTGGCACCTTCTACAGATCTCTTATAGACTTTGAGTAGCTTATCTGGACTCATTGTTCTTTATATATTATATCTTCTATGTAACTGGGCTATGGTTGTAGCTGTCTTTCCAGGTGCAGGTGACCAGGGGTATCAGGATTACTGTCTTAACTAGCTAGTGTTATATCATTTCTGTAGGCCTAGGATGTCTAGAGTTCTAAAACCTTAGTACCAGAGTTACAGCTCTTGGCTCAGCATATATGAGACTTTGGCTATACAGATCTGACAGCCCTTCATATAATCTTTAAGGTTTTCTTCTCTAACTTTTTACACATGTCCATCTTTCTTTAGCCTCAACCCTTGACCCTCCACCCTTTCTTTTTATCTCTTCTTCTATCAACCTCTTCCTTGAATTGTTCTGGTGTTTCTGTTTCTGCTGTCAAGTATCCAACTACCACGCTGCTCCCACAGCTTGGCCTGCTGACAACTCAGCTGCTTCTGCCACATATCAAGCACAGCAGAGGAGGAAAGCAACAGCTCTACACTGTGCCTATGGCTGGGGCAGGAAGGACTCAACCAAGTGCCATCTGTGACCCAATCAAGAATCTGGTGCCAGGTGATCAGCCACGTTTATGGTGAGTGAATATAGTATGGGGAATTGGAAGAGGGAGAAAGAAAAGTTCATGGGCTGGGGAGAGAAACAGATCTGAAGAGGTGAGGATCATGATGAACAGGCTAACAGTTAGCCACCTATGTCCAGAGTGGTATCTGGGCCTGGGATATTGCAAAGGGTCAGGTCTTCATCCGAGGCCCTGAAGAACTAAGAGGGCTATGTTGATGTCTGTGGCTCCTATTGTTAATGAGTGCCAGTGCAGAGGCCTGTAGTCCAGCCCTCCAGCTGGGACCATGTTGGCATGCAAGGCCCATGCTGCTCTGGAGGGCATACCTATCTGGTGTCCTATGCTGCTACCTGGGACCATGGTGACATTTTACTCCAGGCCGCTGCGGAGGACCATGTCTGTGTCCATAGTCCTATCACAGCTAGAATCTGTATTAATGTTCATGGCCTATGTTGCCACCAAAAAACGCACAGATGCCCAGAGTCTGGGAAGCAAACTGTGGCAAATGAGGGTATCTGAGGACATGGTGTCATCTGGGGTCATGAATGATTCCAAGGTCCATGTCTGGGTCTAGGACCCTGCAGCATCCCATTGTCTGAGTTGGTATTTGTGGCTCCTGCAGATGCCCAGGAGCTGGTCACTCACCTGAGAAAATGTTGGTGCCCACAGACTATGCTGTCAAGGCTGTACTGATTCGGGTGACCTTTGCTACCACCAGGGCAATGGAAATGTCTGACCTGAGGTGCTGCCATGGGCCATACTTGAATCCATGGTCTTACTGCAGCTGGGGTCTGTGATTACCTCAGTGGCCTGTGTTAGCATACAGGACATTGGAACAATGCTGTGTTGAGTCAGCCACGCCCTTCACTGCCCCAGAAATGCCTGCCTCTACCCCTTGCCAAATACTGCAGCAGAAGATCTAGCCTGGACCCACAGGAGAAAGGTGGCCCCTGCACTAAGGAAAGATGGCCTCACCCTTGTCATAGGCTGTGCACCTCACCTGGACATTAGAGCTGATTCTGTGGTCAGGACATGGGTGGACAAGCCCTGAGGATGTGAGAGCAAGAGAGCTGAACCTGCCCTTCATTGTCTACCCTGCCGAGACATGAGTGAAGGAAAGATACCTTTCCATCTCCTGCCTTTTCCTACGGATGGCAGGCAGAAGAGTCACTTCAGTACATAGGAGAGTAGGTCCTGCACCCCACCTGGACAGCACACCAGAGCTGACCCTGTTGTTGGGTGCACATGTGAACCAGCCCTAAGGAAATGATAGCAAGAGATCTGTACTTGCCCCCTCATCCCATATGCCCCTTATAGAAATCAGGAGAGATGACTCTGCACCTTGCTTGGGCCAAACAGTAGAGCTATCCCTGGCATGGTGTGAGTGACCCAGATCTTAGAACCTGAGATCATGGGAAATGGTTCCAGTCCTTGTTGCAGATTTCATTGAGTGAGCCTGCTAAGTCAATGTTGGATAGCTTTCCTGGGTAGTGATGATGAGGACAAACTGGCAGGCTGACCAATCCAGCTTCCACTTAAGCCCAGAACTAGGACTAAGAGTTAGCCTGCCTCAAAATTCACCTCATGTATAAATGGTTGGAACAGGTGAAGGAGATGAAACTATAGATGCAAAACAGCAGGATCTCCACAACATAAGACAATAACAGGATATCCAAGAGGGGCCCTAATGGGAGTCCATTATGGTTGCTATAGCAGAAGCCAGAGGCCTTGAGCCAGACCAATGGCTCATAACAATGAACACTGCAAGGAAAGATGAATGGACTAAAGGGTAAACTGTGGCTCAACTTCCAACACTACAGCTTCCAAAACAAGATGCTTCTTCTTCTTCCTCTTCTTCTTCCTCTTCTTCTTCTTCTTCATCTTTGTCTTGTCTTTGTTTTCTTTTCTCCATCATCCTCTCTCTCTCTCTCTCTCTCTCTCTCTCTCTCTCTCTCTCTCTCTCTCATGCTCTCTCTTGTTTGTTTTTGTGTTTTGTTTTGTTTCTTTGTTTTGTTTGGGTTTTGTTTATTCTTTCGAATTTGGTTTTCTTTTGCAGGTAAGATTGGCAAGAACAGAGGGCAGATTTGAGGGAACAGGCAGATAAATGGAATCCAGACTCGATTATTTGAGTGAATCCACAAAGAATTAGTTAAAGTAAAAGCAAAATGCATATTGACAGGATAATCAACATATCTTTTATTTTTGTAACCAAGTTTATCTTTACTGAATCACTGTTCATTTTGAACATTTGACAGATACTCTGAGAAAATCCAAAGTATCATGCATGCACTTTCTAGACAGTCAATTCAATTCAGGACTGAGTAGTAAAGAAATTAAGTATTTAAATTACCTGATAATTTTAAAATTACTGCTCTTAATTTATTAAGCAGTGAGGCTGCTTATTTTATATGTGAATGACTCTAGTAGATAAATGATCCCCTAAAAATAGAAATTCTGCAGTTGGAATAAGATACAAAATTAGTTTTAAGTTAATTATGCTCACATTATTTAATCTATTGCAATGTTGTCTATTGTCTAGTAAGACAGAATTCAAATGTGAAGACTCAAACCTTTAGAGTCTTCCTTAATTTTCAAATACTTTTATTAATTTTTATTATTTAAGACAATTTTAAAACTTAATTATCTTTTGATCATACTCTTCTCCTCCCACAAGGTTGTCCAGATCATATCCTCCTCCCTTCCCACCCAAATTCAACTTTTTTCTTAAAATCAAAAAAAAAAAAAAAAAATGAACCACCACAACAAAACATCCAAAAACTAGAAAACTAAAAGCATCACCCAAAAGAGAAAAAAAGCAATAGAAAATACATCAAACAGTAACCAAATGAAAGCTCACAAGCACACATGCACAAGCTGTGGAGTCTATTATGTGTTGGTCAAATATCTTGGAATAGTGGATATTCCCAGGGTAATTCTGTTGGAGAAAACTGATCTTCAGTCTCCTGGCAGGTATAAATGATTGTTCTGTTGTTAGCCCTTGCTCTAGCAGCTAGGATTACATTCATTCATTTGGTTTGGTTTTGTTTGTTTTGCCCTTTTTTTAGAATATAAAATTATAATAAGATACAATAAGAACTACCACATTGAAATCAGACAAAACAAACCAAGAGAAGAAAAAGAACCCATGAGACAGCATAAGAATCAGAGACTCACTCATTTGTATGCTCAGGAATCTTATAAAAACACCAAACTGGAAGCCATAATACAATCACAGAGGATCAGCTGCAGACCCATGCTGGCTCTGTGCATGCTCCTTCAGTCTCTGTGGGTTTATATGAGCTTTGCTCATGTTAATTTGCAAAAATAAAATATAGATTTCTTTCTTGATGTCTTCCATTTTCTCTGACTCCTAGGTTCTTTCCACATCTTCTTCTCTGACATCTGAAGGGAGAGATTTGATGGAAGCATCCCATTTAGGGCTGAATGTTCCAAGATTTTCTGCCCTCTATGTAATGTCTGGTTGTCAGTCTTTGCATTTGTTCCCATTTGCTCCAGGAAGAAGTTTCTCTAATGATGGTTCAACAAGACACTGATCTATGAGTATAGCTAAATATTATTAGGAGTCACAATTTTATCACTATATTTTCTTTCTTCTTTCTTTTATCTTTCTTTTTACAACCAATAATTTTTTACTTTGCTCTAGGTCCCTCCGCTATCTATTCTCAGGTTCTATGGTTGTCCAAGCTTTATTAGGTTCCAACTCATAGAGTAGGCCTTAAATCAGATCAGTTATTGGTAGGTTACTGCCACAAGCTTTGTGCCACAATTACCTAGCATATACTGCAGGTAGTATACTATTGTAGATAAATGGTTGTGGCTGCCTCGGTGTTTAAGTCCGTCTTTTGATAGCATGCAGAGTACCTTCCTCTAACAAAAATGCTAAAACTTAAGAGTGAAGGCTCTATGTAGATATCAGTATGACATGTACATGTTCAAAGAGTTGCATAAGAATTATCTTCAGATTCACTTTGGACTCCTTTGGACAACACTTAGATGTAATCCAATGCTTTATTTGTATGTAAATAAGTAAAATTATAATTATTTTTAAATAAAGTAATTTTTCACAATTTTATTAATACATGTACATATATGAAAAGTATATATAAAATACTTTCATATATTTTCAAGTTTTGTGTGAGGGCATCATTCACATACGTAGTGTGGAAAAAAAAAACCAGGAGAATTAGCTCATTCCAAAACTTGAAATCAATTTGTTAAAGAGATGTATACACTCCCATGTTCACTTTATCAACCTGAACAAACACTAAGATATAGAAAAAACTATATTTCCACAAATAATAAGAAATAATACATAAAGACAAATATATAGCTCTGTTAGGGTCATTGACTGGCATACATTAGACCTAGGATTTCATTTCTAGTATTACAGGAGACAGAAGAGAAGAGAATAAAGGATAAAAGAGGAAAGGAGAAGAAAAAGAGAGGATAGAAGACAGAAGAGAGGAGAGGACAGGAGAGGAATAGGGAAGAGAGAGGATAGTGAAATGGGGAAGGAATAAAATGTTTTATATACATACATATATATGACAACACATGATGGAATAGTATTTAAACTGAAAAATACATGCAAGGAAATCTGTTTTTAAGAAGACAAATTAATCTCAAGAACATTATGCAAAGTGAGAGAAAATACTATATGACCTCATTCACATCAGGAATCTAAGAAGTTGAATTCATTTATAGAAATAAAAATTAGATTGGTGTTTACAAGAGTGTGGGATTGGAGAAGTATAGTGAAAGGGAGTGTCCTTTGTCTGTAGACATAGTGTTTAGGAGATGCAAATTCGATGTCTATGTCCCTTTATATGACTAAATGGTCATATTCAATAAAACATATGCCTTAGTTAGTGTTTTGTCAACTTGACATATGCTAGAATTATCTAGAAAGAGGAATCTGAATTGAAAAAAAATGCCTCCATCACATTTCCAGTAGGACTATCTGTAATTGCATTTTTAAAAATTTATTGCTAATAGGAGGGGGCTAGCTCACTATAAACAGGGTTTCTTCTGGACAGTTGATTCTGGATGGTTATAAGAAAACAGGTTGATCAAGCCATCTGAAGCAAACCAGTAAATAGTGTTTCTCTGCATCCTCTGCTTCAATTACTGTCCCCCAGTTCCTGCCCTGACTTCCCCCAGTGATGGCGTGTGAAGTGAAAATTTTAAGATTAAATAAACCCTTTGCTCTCCAAGCTACTTTTGGTCATATTGTTTTATCATAGCTACAGAGACCATGACTAAGTAAATTTATTATATGTTTCAAAATACAACAGAATTTTAAGAGTTCATACTTACATAGAGGATAATATTTAAAATGAAATATAAACATCAGCCTTACTTTGTTGGAAAGTTTTATGTCAACTTAAGACAAGCTAGTTATCTGGAAGGAGGGTATTTGGATTGAGAAAACACCTACAAAAGGTCTTGCTCAAAGACAGTTTTATAATTAGTGATTGATGGAGGGAGGGCCCAGATCATTGTGGGTGGTGCCACCTCTGGACTAGTAGTCCTGTGTTCTGTAGAAAAGCTCATGGGGAGCAAGTAGGTAAGCAATACTTTTCCATGGCCTCTGCATCTGCTCTTGCCTCCAGGTTCCTTCCCTGCCTGCTTGAGTTTGCTCTCCCTGCTTTTGATGATGAAATGCTGTATAGAACTATGAGTGAAATAAACCTATTCCTCTCAGAGTTGCATATGGTTAGGATGTTTCATCACATTAATAGTAACCCTAAGTATGACAGTCACTTATCTATATACATTCAATAATTAATAGCTTTTATTTATTTAAATTATGTTAATATTTTCGTTCTGATGAACAATCAGGTTTTCTAAACACATTTCAAATTAAAATACTCACAGTATATGTTCTGATCTTTCTCTTTACTTTTTCTTTGCTATCTGATATGATTGGTAATCACAGTTACCAAGTTGACTACATCAGGATTCAACCAAAAACTCAGGCTCTTGGGCACATTTTCAATAATTTTTTTTTTTTTAAAAAAATAAGACTGAGGTGGGGAGATCCAGCCTACATTTGTTCAATACCTTCTGTAGTAGCTCATGGGAAAGGGCATGGAAAATAGAAGCTTTTCCTTTTTGCCTCCTTGCTCCAAGTTTGCCTAGCAAGTTTATCAACTCAACTCCTGAGGCACTTTTTACCTCTACAACAACTAATCTCTTTAGGATGCCAATATGGACTGAAGATTAGTAGCTCTCAAAGAATCTTCTAGGACTGTAGTGACTGATTGGAACTGTCGAGATATCCAGCCTTATGGATTGAACATCTACCAAATTTTCTCATTTTTTTTATCGAGGGATAGCCAAAAAGATTGCATCCTGCTAATTAGTTTAATAAATTCCCTTTAATTTGTGCAAATATATAATATATTATATAGATATATTCATTTATGTAGATATATTCATGAATATATATTTATATTCTGAATTTCATTCCTTTAAAGAACTCTGATTAATATATCTAGGGTATACAAAAGACTTTTTGCCTTTACTTGGTTCATGACTATAATTTGGCAACCACTGACTGGGGAATAACATACTTATACATGGAATATACACTATGATGACACACTGATGAAATTTCATGAACAATAACAACTACTTAAACATGGCCTTTTTGGTGATCAGTCTCCAGAGGAACACCTGATCCAGTCTTGATGTTGGGGTGACGAAAGCAGATCTGTCTGGAGTGGATGCTGAACTAAGCCTCCCTGGGACGTTGGAACCTCCTGTCCTTGCTGGGGAGGAGATAAGGAGATGGGGAGAAGAGAGAGTGACTGGGAGGGGCAGGAGGGGGAAGGCATACATGAATAAAAAGTGAGACTTTATTCATAATAAAATAAATAAATTAAGAGAATATCAAAAGAAAATAAAAAATGTGCTTTTTCCAGGACTTTCTGGCTCTTTTAACTTGTAATTAATATGAAAAGATGAATGGATATGCAGTTTACTAAACCTGATACTTTGCTTTTAAAACTATCACTAACAATATAATCTTAAGGGGACAGAACAGTCTTCCACAAGGAGCTTTTTGAAACACATTCTCATGCTCATGGAATACAATCTGGTCCTAATAAAATTTCAGACAGTTCTTTGAACAGGAAAGAAGGCTAAAGTGTTACCTTTGTCCAGTAAGTAATGTGCTCTTAAGTGTGGTCTTACTATAAGTTGTGCCTATGTTAGTTTAAGAAGCATGTGAAATGTGTTTATTCAAAGGGAAGGTCTGAGGGACTTGCTGACTTCTTATGGGTAATGGGTTGACAGGTAAATCAGATGCAAAAGCAGCCTTTGTGCTAGAAATTCAGCCACTGTCGACTAGGAAAAAAACCACTAACCAAAACGTTCCAAGAAATAAAGTCATAATTTTCTTTCTTTTTAAATATGCATGAAATATTTAAAATAGAAACTAGTAAAGTGGCATTTTTTGACCCTGATATGAAATGACTTGATAAAATGAGCATTAAACTAATTGGCTAATGTGAAAATTTTTGAAAACATCAGCTTGTGTTGCCTGTGGTACTTCTTAACTCATTTGGGGTGGGGGGGGCCTGGAATTGCTGATATATTAGGCTACCAACAGAGTTTTCCCCTTTTTTTGCAACTCTTAATTTTCTCATTCAGGTTACAGAAAAAATAGGAAGAACATAAGTCCCCATTGCCACTCAGTTATCCACTAATGATGTAGCTTTAGGAAATCTCTTTTGCTTCACTGAACTTGTTAGCTCTCTGTAAACCTGAAGTGGTAAAATTAAATGACATAATATAAATTGCTTTTCTGCCCTGCTATAGATGTAGAAGGTGATTAAAAATGATTTATTTCCTCTCTTATTTCTGCTTTTCCTTTTCTGTTGTCTAATGAACTCTCTGTCCCAGGCCTGCAGAGCATAGCACACTTGGAGTACCACAAAAGATCAACACTATACTTATGAGTCATAATCTGAGATACTAAGCAGAGGTCACCTTGGCAATAGAGGTTGAGTTTTCTATATTTACGGGAATGGACCAATGCTTTGTAGACAAGATTCAAGAATGTGTGATCCCAAGTATGGGAGATTGAGCTGTAGAAGTGTAAGTTGTAAGGAAAGTGGTCTCTGCCAAGCTCCTTTCTCAGATATGAGACTATATTTGTGACTTATAAAGCATCTTAAAAGCTCACTACAGTCTTTGAAAACCTCCTGTGTCTTCTGTGTCTTTTCCTGTCACTCACATCCCCCTGCCAGTTTCCCCAGTTGGAAATCAGCAGCACATTTGCAGTCAACACACTTTCCTGTGCTTGTTTTAGCAACTCTATATAGCACATGTTTTGAATTTACAGTGTTTTTATATCTCTGACTCTATAAAAGCTCAATCAAGAAAATGTAAAGTACCCAAATAACTGTCAACAATGCTTCCAGAACTATGGTCGCTGCATAGTTAATTGATTTTCAGTGACCATGGCAAAAAAATTCGCCCAGAACCTGTTCCAGAAGAGATAGGGAATCTAAGCAAATTAGATTCCCTCCTTCTGCCTAGAGGGAGGGAGACATGTTCCTAAGAAATGTCTCAGCACAAAAGCGCCAGGCACAGGTGACCCCAGAGGACCTTGGTTACACTTTAAAGAACAAATAATTCTAATGTTTATTGTTATACACTTGTCTATAGACAAAGAAAATATTCAAAATTCTTTATTCTTTGAAATTATTATAACAGTGCTTCCAAAAACCTCTAATGCTGAAGACTCCAAATTAATCTTGTCTTGAGAAATGGTACAAAATCCACAGCAAAAGTATTACTTTGTAAAACACAGAAATGCACTAATCACCACAGAATAAAAACACATTCATCAATTCAAGATATTAATATTTGCAAAATTATCAATATAACTACCATATTAAAATAAAATGACTAGTTACTATTACAGAAAGGGATTGATTGGCAAGTATAAGTCAAAACTGCTTATTAGGAAAAACTACTGTAAAGTAGACATAAATTAGCATTCTAGTATACAAATGATGACAATCCAAAATCAGTACTATGTTTATTAAGGAAATATTAAAAAGCTTTCTCATCAATATTGGGAATATATACAGAATACTATTTGTTACTAATTTATACAGTAATACTTTAGGAATACCAACTAACAATTAAACAAAATATAGAAAAACATACTGTGAGAAAATAAGAAATAAATTTCTTGTGTAAATGTTAATATGGAGGAGTTTAAATAATTTAGTACCAACATAACTAATTTACCAATTCAAAAATTATCTAGATGCAAAAGTAACATTCAGAAACTACTATCCTCCATACACTTACATCATAAGAAAATAGAATGCAATCACTGACAGCATAGAAAGTAGCAAATATGAAAATGTTTTACAGATAAATTTAACAGAAATATGCAGTCTGTTAGTGAAATTTTGTCAAACAAAGAAAATACAAAAAAAGAATCTTTTATCATGATAGATACTAAGCACTGCTGCCTTAGCTGTAACAGAAACTGTTGCAAATTAAAGACAAAAGCAAAATAAAACAAAAAACCCAAGTGATATGATATTCAGAACTAAATAAATTCACCCTAGATTTCATATAGAAAAGTAAGCAAGTAAAAATAACCTTGAATACTATGAGGGAAACAATAGTATGGAGAGCTAGGACAAGCAAACATAAAAGCCTAGTATAGAGCAAGCCATGGTAATTTAAATGGTGTGACTCATTGTAACACAACATAGGAGTCCAGAGATATGCATGTACAAATAGCAATTAAACATGAAGACATTTTATTTTATAGACAAGAAAAAAAGTTATTTCAGAAAGTACACCAAAATCACATAGGAGACTTCTGAAAAAATTACACATGTAAAGTCATATATATAAATATAAATAAATTGTATATATAATTTTGTAGATACATATTTAGCTACACACTTAACCTAACAATTGATAAAAATGTATTTACTATAGCAAATAACTAAAACCATTCTCATGCAATATTAAGATGACCAAAATTACTATTTCTAAAACCAAAAAAATAATAAAAATCTTATAATATCAAACAACAGCAGACTAGAAATATTCATGAATAACTGTGATGCATTTGGAAACAGGAAGTCAATCACACAGTGTTGATAGCAAGCACTATCTGCATCAAAGAAGAGGGACTAACTCCAGGCATCTCATGCTTAATGACAGATGGAGGACAGATAAAAGAGTAAGACTAACTGATCCCATTTCTAGAAAAGTTCCAAGTTATATATTGGTGGTAAATGAATAAAGCAAAGCAAAGGGAGGGACCATGAGGAGAGGACTCTGGTGGGGGAAGAGGAATTGTGGATGGTAAGAACAGTAGTGCTTGTAGGGGCTTTCTGACTATTTCCAAATAATGTCTTGTACAGTTTACTTGAGACATTTCACAAGAAAATAGTTCAAACAATAAAAATGATCTCATTAAATTTGTGGTCAATATTTAAAAAATAGTTTTCTCAAAAATAGAGAATCTTTAGAAATTAATTTCACAAACAAAAGCAATGCACTCTTGGGACACAGAGGCAAGAGTATTATAAGTTTGAGGTCAACCATGGCTGTACAATGAGTTCTTGTCTCTAAAAAAAAGAAATGCTTAAAGGCAATTCAAGAGAAATGGTGAATAAAGCTTATTATGAAAGTTTCTTTCCAAAGTTCCATATATTTTGAAATAGTAATTTCATCTACAGAATGGAAACTAAAGTTTAGCACTGGAGATATCTAAAAATTTAAAAATGCATTTTGTTTAGGAGATGATCAGTTTTTCTTTATTGTCAGCAAAAACAAAAATGTGAAATCTGCAGAAAATGGCAATTCCCCTTACAGGAGTTGTTTCTTTAGGTATGCATGTGTAAATAGATCAGTTCCTAGTTGGGTATTTTTTCTAACTGCAAATTACTATAAGCAGGAACTGAGGGGAAGTATCAGTGGGCACAAGCAGGTGGACCAAAATGTTGATTCCCCAGGGCCCATATAAAGGCATGGCAGACATAGCCATCTGCCTATCATCTCTGAAAGTGGGAATTAGAGACAGGAGATCCCCAGAGTAATCTGGCTAGCTTGACTTGCTAATTGAGAAATGTGGTGATATTTGAGAGAAGCCCTATACTTTCCCATTAGGCAGACTGGACAACAAATGATACAGCTACCTATCTCATGTCTTGACAATTAACCATAAATATTTTCTTTTCAGGATCCCCTAAGGATGCTGTCACCTCTAGATATCAGGAAGTAATTTTAAATACATGACACCTACAATCACAAGGACAAAACTGAACAAGGGAGATTAGATTCAGGGTTTTTGCTTGAAAAAAAAAAGAGAATACATATATTATGGGATAAAAGGGTAGATTATTGAATCTATTTTTACAAAGCAACTACTAGTTGAATTGGATTTTTATATATTGAAGACAAATTGTGTATAATGATACAAAGTTGAGATTAATTTTGTTACTTTACCTATATTATTCTCTTGTACAAGGTATTGCACCTATATAGTTCTTCTAACAATGTAACAGAAATTGCTAGTCCTTGAAAGTAATTATTACCAACAAATTGGGATATAAAAAATGCAAGTTAGTAGTCATTAAAATTAAACTTATACTCATATTAGATATGTTCTCAAGGTCAAATAGAGATATATTTTAGATATTCAAGTCTTCAAACACTTAGAGCTGTAGAATATGGTATTTAAGACATTTTAAACATAGGTTATTCATATTTTTATGACAATGAGACATGTCTGTTCTTAGCATCTACTTCAGAGAGGATGATGAGTATTGAAGAAACTTCATATGGAGTTGATCGTTTTGGCAAAAGTTAGCCACTGAGTAAGAAAGTGTCCTTGTCTCAGCTGCTGACAGTATGATGTCCGAAATAGACAAGCAAGGCAAACAAACAACAAAAAACCTGCCTAACCTTTCTGGAAAAAGGTAAGAAGGTCTTTAAGAATATCCATCCTCACAGCCAAGTTTGTCAAACATGCTAGGCTTGTAGGCCAAAGATAGATGCATCAAGGCTGCAGAGGAACCTTGGGTGACTATCCAAACAGCCAGCTATTTCTGTCATTTCTCACATTTTTGAAAAATGCTTGCTTGCATTTCCTGTTTATTTAGTTAATATTTCCTTCTTGGGTTTCTGAGGGAGTTTAATTACTTATAGTTTGCCGAGTTACAGTTTCAAAAAAGAAATTCACTAAGAGGTGTAAAGTATATAAGTTGATAAGAGATAACAAAAATAGTTTTCAGTTGGTTATACAAGTTAAATAGAAAGCAAATTAGGTAAAATCATTTGGACTCAGCAAAATAAGGTAAGTAATAGAATATGTTCTTTAAATTTGTCAATTGTTAACGGACTGAACATTACTGATGTAATTACTCTTTGTATATATTGTATATAGTTATTATATTAGTTATAACCTTTTTATTTCTCACACAAAAGGAGAAATGTGGTAATACATTGTATATTTAATAAGAATAGTGTAGAATATCAGAGGACAGCACCACCCACAGTGTCAGCTAAGAAAGTAAGTGAGTGAAGACCCATGTTTTTAACCCAGTCACTTGGGAAGCAGTGTTCACTCTGAATCTCTATGAGTTTAAGGCCTAACAGAGCCAGAAGGTGGTGGCACACACCTTTAGTTCTAGCTCTAGGAAAGTTAAACCAGGAAGTGAGATAGCTGAGTGAAGACAGAGGAAGAAGGAGGTCAACTTCGCCTGACACTGCCCTTTTTAGATGAGTACAGAAAGACTTAAGCTCTGAGGATTTGTGGAAATGGGCCTGAGGGGTTAGCTGGGTGAGAAGTAGCTATAGTTTTATTTCTTTATCTCTCTAATGTTTCATCTTTTTCCCAATATCTGATTCTGGGTTTTTATACCAAATAGAATTTGCACAGTATATTCTACTCCTACCATCAGACTACGGGAAACTGGAAAATGAATTCAAAGACATAGTTGTATATGTACTCCATCATCTTCTCTCTGCTACTTTCAAGCCATAGTTCTACATTGTGTTACCCAGAAGATTTGTAAGAAAGCAGGAAAAAATAATCATCTAAAATGTTGATACTTTGGAGGCTTATTAAGTCAATAAGATTTAGTCTCTCTTTTTCTCACACTTTTGTCATTTAAGAAGAATGTGGTCATTTATGACAAACTGCATAACTATAATATATCAGCTATGAACTGTGGCTGAGAGTGCAACATGGATTCCAGAGAGTTGACATCACATTTATCTATGCTTTAGTGTATAGCCACAACACCAAACCTTGGTCCTTTAACATCTGATGAGGAATCAGAAGTACTATCTCTCTAAATGTCATCATGCATTCATCATCTTCCCTGACTAGTGGAGGATTTGAAAAAGCAACTGGAAGCCATAGAGATAAACAAAAACAAACTTTATCTACCTCTAGATTTGTATCTATATCATACTACTCAGTCCCTCAAATTATCAAATTCACCAATTATATTTATATGTTGCCTTAAGGCTGCTCAGCATGCTTCTCCAGTACACAGAGGTCTACATAATACCAGCTGTTTTTCTGTGAATGGAAAGTAAATGTGTAATCACTTGTTGAGGCAACTATGTCCAACAGTGAGAAGATGTGAGTCCAGGACACTGAAACATGTTTTATCTAATAGTTGACCATGAGTTTTCTTCAAACTTTAGGCACTAGAAAGGCAAATTTAAATTTTCAGTAGGTGTTTAGGGACATACTGAAGGTAAATGAAGCATGTGGCAGGAAGCAAAGGAAAACTTCTAATACAAATTTGACAAAATTACAAATTTTTTTCGAGGGCTCATATTTACTCCAAAAGTGTTTTAAAATAGTATAGATAGAAAGTAGAAACCTGCAAACCAGAAGAATAATTTAAAATAATTTGTGTTTAAGCTTAGTAGCCATAAATGATGAGTAGATATTTATTTGTAAATTCCATAAGCACATTGGACCAGTAAAACCCATTTTTATTGATCACTTCCATAGAACTACACGATGGGAATGTAGAAATCACAAACTACTCTAGTTAAAATATGAACTAGTCAATCCCTCCTTTGTTCCTTCTGTGATTGTTCTTGGGACCATAGGACTTCATTGCAAATTAGAAAAACTAATTAATAAAAGGTAAACATTAGACTTTTTATTTGAAAATGGTTTAGTTATTTTAGTAGATTTGGTTTAAAGCTCCATATTCCCAAATGGATCTCTCAGATTGCAAATGTAACAGAAGAATTTGGATTTTCAGACCCAAAATAAATGTTAGGTATATGTTACAACCTTTCAATAATTCCATTGCTTGGAAGACAAAGTTGAAAAACCCTCAGAGCAAGGTGTTGATTCTGACTAGTTATACAGGTGGACCCTGGGATCTATTGAGATGGTCAGCATTAATGAATAAGGAAAAGAACAATTAAAGAAGACTCCTAATGTCAACCTTGGAGCTGTGTGTGCACTGTACAGTCTGCCCTCCGACATGTCAACACACATATACACATGCCTGTATTACACATAGATTTCTGCATAATAAAAAAGTTCCAAAATCCAATAAGGAATAGAAACTATTGGTTTAAAGAGGCAATATATTTGTCCTTGTATTCTTTTTCTTCTCAGAGTTACTCAAAAGCCAGAATAAAAACCAAGAAGGCAACAAGAAAAAGTCTGGAGAAAGACAAAAATGTTGAAACAGAAATGACAGACAAAGTATTCAAGGTTCTGGATAGGAATAAAGCATAAGTCATCTCCTCTTCTTTATCCTAAAATCACAATGCTGTCATTCCCAGTAGCAAATGATCTGTGAAATTACTGACAAAAATTTGTGTTCTTTTTCTATAACCATATGAATAATATATACTGAATTACTATTTGCTTGGATAATTTTAAAGGTTATTTTTTTCATGTATCAGTTAAAATAGATCAACAAAGTTTAAAGATTTCTTTAAATAACTATGTACTATTTAATTGTATAGTAGCCCATACTATATTTTAATTTTTAGTTTTCTGCATTAGTACTATATTTATATAATCTCTATCATGTCCAACTGCTTCCATGGTCCAACTCCATCTCAAGTTCAAGTCATTTTCTTTTTTTTTTATTATTGTCGCATGCCAAGTCCATTTACTGTTGCTTATATCTATTTGTGTTAACTAATGACCATTGGATTACCTAGTGTGGGGAGGGTAGTCCCTTTGCACATAGTTTAACAAAACTTTACAAACAGACATATAGTTTGCTTATAATTATTTGCATGTCTATGTGGTGTGCATACAACTGCCTACCTATAGTAATATATATACCTATCAGATAGGGGCCAGATGTTAGTGTTGAGTGTATTCTTCTCTCACTCTCCACTTGTATACTGAGTTTCTCTATTGCATTAATTTTGTTTGTTACTATAATAAAAACCCAGATGCAAATATTGGGGAAAAGCTGAAATATCAGAGAGACAGAGAAACAAATCACAATCACTTCTCACCCAGCTAACTTCTCAGGGCTGTCTCCATGAATCCTCAGAGCTCAATCCTCTCTGTCCTAAGCTGAAGAGGAAAGTGCCAGGCAAAGCTGAACTCCTCCCTCCTCTCTCTCAGCCCAGCTATCTCACTTTCTGTTTTTACTTTCCTAGAGCTAAGATTAAAGATATGTGATACCACCTCCTGTTTCTGTTAGGCCTTGAACTCACAGAGATCCAGAGGGATCTCTGCTATCTCCTCAGTCATGGGCTTAAAAGCATAAGTGCACCACTCCTTGACCTTCTTGGATTGGCTCTGTTCTCTCATATTACAGATTATCTTTTATTAAATATACAATATAGCAACACAAGACATGAGTCAAATCTTAAGTTTGTCTTTGGCATGGTGATGGTACAAGGATATATGATTGGATGGTTAGGTAAGGAACTTCAAAACACAAAATGCATATGCTAATTTAGAAGCCTAGCAGACATTAAGAAAAGTCTTGGGGCAAGACTCCCCCAAAAGAAGAGTAAGCTCTTTAAAGAGAAAGCATTGTCAAATTGGGTTCATAGACAGGTAAAGTGGGACCATAGAGAAAAAGGTCAGAACAGAATCTCTGAGCAGATAGATATGACCCCTTGCAGAAGATTATTGGAGGCTTAGAGGATCGGTTTTCTTTTTCTTCCAAGCAAGATACCACAGCAGATCGTTTTATAGAGTTCTCTGACCTTTTCTAACAGGTACCTAACCCACTAACCTGGAGTTAGATTATTAAAACTCAGATTAATATCAGTGTTGGAAAGCAATGGAAGAGTGGAGTATGGGGTAAGGTGGTGAATATCTCTGAGGCTATAATGCCAGTCCCTCTGGGTGCTTGACTATTTGATGAGAATCTGCAGATGGAGAAATGCACCTTCAAAATCAGTCTTGGATTCAACTTTGTTATGTGACTCTAGGCTTCACACATATTTTGCCACTATAAGGAAAGAACTAGAAAACCTATAAATTCCAATTTATTCACCTATAATTTTTTGATTTTCAGTCTACACCACAGCATTAACTTTTGATTGAAACACTTGGGTTCTACAAATTATATTTTTGCAGTTCAACTTTGAAAATGCACATTCAGCTTTTTATCGTAGAATCCATTCAATGTTAAGTATTTTTATTTCTGTAAGCTCAAAATTTAATCATGATTTTGCAAAATAAGTAAATGCATGATTATAGATATATTCAGTTATTCATGAGCCCACGTTACCTGAATATATTTGCATGTAGGTATAAAGCCAACTGATCAGCATTTTTCTCAGCTTTCTCAAAAGTGATTGTTTGAACAGAGAAGGAACTATGCTCACAGTATTACTAGAAAAAGATGACACTATATAGAATTAGCTGTTCAAAGTCAACACCCAGATGCTACCCACTTAGCACCTTCAGTGAAGAGAGAAACATTCTAGAATGTTTCTATACAAATTATATTCCAAATTCTTAAAAATCAAGCAGATATGCTTTTGTTACACCAGAAATGTCCTCTGAAACACCATAATTTTGAGCACAATTTCTGAACAAACTAAACAAGTCTTTGTGTACAAGGATAGCACATGAAAACAGACAAGCTAATGATTATATTGCTTCATTAGTACTCTGGACACCACTTCCAACAAGTCAGGAAATCAGCTGACTTGTGGAAACCTAGCCAGGTGACCACTGGAGAAGTGATTAGGGATGGCTGATAACTGTCTCTCAGGAATTCTGCTGAACACAGCTAATGGGATTTTGCTTGGAATTATATCAAATTTTAAACTTTCCATTAGGAGATAAAGAAGCTAATGTATCATAAACCTGCATGGTCTGGCTCCCTTCTTACCTCTCATTCAACCTGGACAAGATCTCTTAAGGTAATGGGGAGAAGTCACTATTCTTTGCAGCAGGTGCTGGGTCCACACAGAATGTCTTTTCCTTCTTGTATTCTGTGCTTTTGTGCTGACAGATACTTGGAGTTTTAGAATTATCCTCTATTTTCTCTTTATCTGTATGGAAAGTTATTGGCATATTCTATATCTCATACATGCTTTCCTAAAATTTGTATTTTCAGCATACTCACTGTTATATTCTAAATTCCTACTTAGAATTTTCCCATCCTACAAATTAACCTAAACAATACATTATAATTATATTCAGAGCAAAGGGAAAACCTAAAAACATAGAAATTGATCACTTTTCCTTGAATATTATTCTATAACACAGGTGCTATTACATAGTGTTATACTGTTGTCATAATACATCTTCCAAGGAGTACTTTAAGAAATGGTGTTGTTTTCCAATTAATTGTGAAGATAAATGAAATGATAAACAAATTGTCAAGGATTACTGCAAATCTTCATGCATTTTCACACAAAAGTAAATTCTTATGTTGGAGTCTCTCTGAAGAATACCACTATATGTATTAAAATTTGAAAATTCAGGCTACAGGAGATGACTCAGTAGTTAGGGGTAGGCTGTTCTTTGGGAGGGGGCACTGAGTTTGATTCCCAGCATCCACATGGCATATTGCAACAATCAGTAACTCTAGTCCCAGGGGATCTGACAACTCTTCTAAACTCTGCAATCTTGAAACATGCATAAGATACACAGAAATGCATGCAGGCAAAATACTCATACCCATAAAGTAAAATATATATATAAAAAATAAAAATATGAAAATTTAAAATTCTTTACCCATAGGAAATTTTTGTCCCTGATACTTACAATTATATTCAGTATTCAGTTATTTTAATATTTTATTTACAAATACTCTTTGCATATGGTAATGTATATGGTAAAGTAATCATAAAGGATTTCAAAAATAAACTCAATGGGGGAATTTACAAATGTATGACTAGAATTTCTGCTATAACCTCCATAAACACTGTTGAGCAGACTTAAGGTATTGGAAGGACTAAGACACCTTTCAAAATGATTGTTTCTTTTCATATTTCCTCACTACATTAAATACTGAGACATTCACTAAACTATACCACATTGAACTCCTTTAAAACAACAATAACAACAACAAAACGCCAGGTCACTAGGAAGCCAACTTGCTGATAAGAAATATGCCACAAGACAAACCTATAATAAGGCTGGAGAGATGAAGGCCAAGGAACAGACACCACTTTGACCACTTTCAAAACCAAAACACCCAAAGATAGAGATAGACACTGAGCTAGAACTTCACACAGTCATGTCTCTGCTCCTCAAAGCTAATTTGGATTTGGCTCCCAACCATGTTCTAATCACTGGTATTTCTCCTCTATATAGTATTGTAGATGGACATCCACAGGCTACATCATTAAAAACAAAAACTACTGAAGAATAATTTACAGCTGAAAATAGAGTGGTGGTGGAAAGAACCATTAAATTGCTGCTTGAAGTCTTTGTAAACCATTTCCTACAATTGTTCTACATTCAAATTGGTCACTTGTGACAAATAAGCAGTACTTCTGCACAAGCTCTGCTCTTTCTGAAATGCTGCTTAATGATGGAGATTGTGATTAGCCAGAATAGATTCTCTGACTCAAGGCAAAATTACCTTCTGTTAGCCTGGACATCAGACCTGGCAGAGGAAGGAGACTTCATGTTCTGGAGTTGTCAGGGGATAAAAAAAAAAAAAATCACTTCAATATGTGACTAGCTACCAGTTCAAATCTGTTCTAATAATCAAGCTCTTTTGTGAAAATCAATTAAGTGCAAGACATTTCTAATTCACTGTGTACAGTCTTCATGGCAAGTAGGTACTATTATTACTCTGCGTTTGAAAGAAACCAAGGCTCCAACTAGTTAGACAGGCTCCAAATATAATCATTGATAAAGACTGGAATTAAGTGCCCAATCTACTGTTCAGTTTTCTATCTGTAGCTTATGATACATTTTAATAAAATGTAAAATATATGTGGATCCATAGTAAGTAAAGCAGATAAAAGAAGTGAGTATATGGTTGACCTGTACAGAGAAATCATACAATCTTACAACAGAGATCCTTTCTGTATTTTCTAACCTTCATGCAGTAGCTCTATAGGCTTCTGTACTCTGTCTTGAAGCCAGGATCTTTTTTGCACATATATAGACATATCCTTGTACATGTTTTGATCCACAAACTAGATACTTACTTGATATCACTATTCCCTATTCCTTTTAAAAGAATGGGGGCTTCATTTACTCCCCAGTCATGAACTTTAATTTCATGAGTCTCTGTAATTTATCATTTCCTCCATTGAATTTTAATTTCTGTGCCCAAAATCCAAACTCAAATTGCTAAAGAGTAAGATTAATAAAAGTGATATAAACTGATGATAGTCAAAAGAAGAAAGAGTTCTTATTAAGAAGCAAACATGATATTCTATCTATGCAGTGAACATCAGTTGCATTTGTATACTTTAATCCTATCCACTGACTATGTATGCATTTAACTTGTATTTATTTCATGTTGTGTCTACATTTGCATAAAGCAAAAGTAAACTCCCTATATTTTTCTAGGAATCAAATATCAAAATGTAAAAAGAATAATTTGTGGGCTATAGAATTCTCTTGGCAATGCAAACGAGGGCAGAATGATGTTGTTACACTTCTCTCAATAGAAGAGGAATTTGCTTCTTCAGAGTTTCTGAGCATTTGTGTCAAAGCTGTACCGGCATTGTTTACTGTGGTGTTTATAAATCGTGATGCAGTTTCTCTGCCGTTTCTGACACACTCATTAATTTGTTCCCAGCGGCAGTTCATTACCGACATCACAAGCAAAGTGGGCTCTCTCCCTGGGCACAGAGGGCCCACCGGAAATTAAGCAGACAAGACAGCCTTGCACCCCAGAGCAACCAGCCAGTCTTCTCTTTCTCAGCTAGAGACAAATAAGCACAGGAGAGTGGCTGGAATGAAAGGATCCTGCCTCCTGTTGCCTGGCACCTTCTGAGGCTTCTGCTGCAATAAAGTGTAGTTCTTTGACAAGGTTGGGATCTTGCTGTTACTGTGATGTTCCATCACTTGTTGATCTTACTTTGGATAGGGTTTAGAAATAGCTTCAGACTTTTAGTACAGAGAAGGCTTCACTCTGTCCCTTCTCCACTAATGTGGTTGTGCTTCCTGGATTCACAAATACTTCCTGGTTTGAGGGGAGATTGAAACTCTGAATTGTATCCTTTACTGAAATGTCATTAGGGAGATTGGTATGGAATCCGGCTAACTCAAGAATAATAGAGCCCTGACAAGCTTAGTTTTTGAGAGAGTGATATTTTTATTTTTAATTATCAGAGAGTAAGAAAGCAAGGATCAAGAGTGACTATAAACTGCATGTAAACACATGTACCATAGCATGTGTATAAGCATCAGGAAACAACATTGTGGAATTGTCCTCTTGACTTCCATCATTTTATGAGCTCTAGGGATTGGACCCAAGTCTTCAAGCTTGGGTAACATGTATCATAATCCATTGAACCATCTAGCTGATCCTCAGAAAGCCTCAATTTTAAAGAAACTCTGTGTTCTAGAATGGTGAAATAAAATAGTTTTCCTGATATCTTTTTTTTGTGGTTGTCAGTAGTCTCATCAGTCCCTGGCCCACACCAGACCAACATTATCCTGACCATGACTTAGTCCTATAAACTATGGCCATCTCAGTACGCATATTCTAAGCTTCACTGTACATCATCATTTTATTTGGCTGTTCCCTTCTGTTTCATGTGGTTGGCTAGTGACCTGTGGAAGAGACATGGCATGAAAAATGGACATTGTATGCTAAGGGACATAACTCAGAGGGTCGGGTTCAAATCAATGCCCTCTCCTAGCATAGAAACCACATTAATGCCTCACCCTGATTTATACCACAAACAAAATCTGTTTAGAAAAAAATTTAGAATTTAAAAAGGAGAATGCTTCTAAGCATCAGAAACTGTTAAAAATGCTATAAGTAGGTCCATAGAAAGGAAGCCAAGATGAATTACCCTCCAGATACTCTTTATTTAGAGATACAGCATGAAGACTACAAGCAGTACTGTTGAAACCCTCAGAGGAGAGAGAGAGAATGATTACTAATATCCAAAGAGGGAATAAGGGCTTTATTCTCAAAGTTTTCAGTGGTAGGAGTAGAGGGTTTCATCCTACATCACCTGACCATGTATGTGCTAGAAATCAAAAAAAAAAAAAAAGAAAAGAAAAACACAAAAAAGCATTGGTCAAGGTCTAGAACAACTTTAAGGCCATTCTGAGCCAGTTGGGAAGGAGAAGGTTTTGCTTACAGTAGTGAGGGAGGCAACTCAGCTTTCTTATTCACCCAGTCCAGGATGAGAGATTGCAAGGTAGTGTCTGGCCTTGCTGGAAAAGAGAATAGTTAAAGGATCAGTAAAGTTCAGAGAGGCTGATTGAGGAACATCAACTTGGAGTAAGACACTAGTTAGCAGTCATTCTTTGTAGCTCACAGTGAAGCCTGGTGTGAAAATTCCAAACACTTCCTCCTTAAGGAACAATGTGGAATGTCTTTCTGTATTCTGTGAATATGCTTTATTATTGGTTAATAAAGGAACTGTTTTGGCTTATGGAAAGCCAGCTTAGAGGCAGATGGGAAATCCAAGCATAGATAAGGAAGAAGGAAGGCAGAGTTACAGAGACATTGTGCTGCCCAAGGAAGCAAGATGTAAAGAAGCCACAAGTCACATGGAAATACTCAGATTAATGAAAATGGGTTAAGTTGAAAGAGCTAGCAAGTAATGAGGCTGAGCCATAAGCCAAACAGCTTTTAATTCATATAAGCATTTGAGTAATTATTTTATAAGTAGCTGCAAGACCATAAGTGGAAAAGCTTTGATTGGACTACAACTCGGGACAGGTCAGAAGACTTCCTGGCTTCAAAGTGGCCTCAGAAATCAGAAAAGTACACTGGAAAGATACCAAAGTGTTCTTAAAAGGCTCTGTCAAATGAATCATGCAAGACTCTTCTTTCATATGCATTTCAACCATCAGCAATGTTGACCATTTCTAACTTCAGAAAATGACTAATTTGACTGCTGCTTCCTGCCTCCAGAGCTGCCATTCTTCTACCTGTTTCTGAAACTTAGAAAGACCCCATTACTAATTGGATTCCTGTTTTCCACTCTTGCTTTCCCTCTACTTTTACTATGACTGATAGATCCTTCTTTAAATATGAGAGGTCCTTTTCTAGAATTTCTTCTTTTTTTGATAAAATATTGCAACTAAAAGTGTCAGGGGAAGGAAAGAGCTTATTTGTGTTATTCTTTCAAGTCATAATCCTGAAGGAAGTCAGGGCAGGAACCTGCAGGCAGGAATAACAGAAGAATGCTGTTTCTGGCTTGCTCATGTTTAGGTACCTTTTTTTACATAATACAGGACTACCCTTATAAGGATGGCATTGCTCACAGTGGGCTTGGGGCTCCTGTATCAATTACAACAGTCAAGACATTCTCTCAGAGACATGTTTACATACAAAGCTGATAAAGAGAATTGCTCCAACGAGAATCTTTTCAGGTGACTCTTGTCTATGTCAAATTGCTACTTAATGGTAAAGATGATAGAGTTCATTTTTGTCTTGTTCAAAATACTTACATGGCCTTTTAAAAAAAGAAAATACAAAAGCTCATGGTAATTAGGGAATTCCCAGTGATTTATTAACTCAGTGATTTAGGGCCCAGGTAGTTGTCTTCTCTTTTGATGTGACCAAGTGTGGTATACCACATGCTATATATAAGTTCCTGGTTTGGCCTGAAGCAATCAGTATGTCACAGCCTAAAGCTCTCATATCTAGAAATCTCCCTGAGTTTAAGTCCTCCTTTCCATAGTGTCTAGTTGAAATATCATATTGTCTTTCTATGACCAGTCTGATTTAGTACTGTATCTATATTGTATGTGTATATTCATGCACACCCAAGTGTATATATTCCCCATTGCTAATATGCTTTATAGATACATCTTCTATATACCTTTTTGCTCATTTTTCTGTCATCTATTTTACATGTCTCATTTTTGTTAGAATATAAACTTCCTATGGCTTGGCTCCTTTTCTTCACTATTTTATTTCTAAAAAAGCAAGGAGTCCTTTCAATTATTTGTCCAATAATTATTTGTAGAAATGACAGTATGAATGAGTTTATTGAGATACTGTGATGACTCTTTGGCAGTCAACAAATCATACTGTGAGAAAAATCTCAGAAATAACTGACTTTCATGACTTAAAAGAGCATCATGACATCAGTTGAAAGATGCCTTGTGCAGCCACATTAACCATGGTATTTAAGAACTACTCTGGATAAAAAGTAGGGCTGGGAACAAATCATGAGAGAAGATGGTTGAGTGAGAGGAGCAACAGAGAGGGAGAAAAAAGAAATGGGTATTTCGATAAAGGGAGCCATTGTGCGATTAGAAAGAAACCTGGTGCTAGGGAAAGCTCCAAGAACAAGATATCCCTGTCTAGAACTCCAAGCAATAGAATAAAGGGTGCCTAAACAGGACTTTCCCTATAATCAAATGAATGACCACCCAAATTGTTATTATAGAACCTTTATCCAGCAATGGCTAGAGGCAGAGATCCATAGCTAAGCACCAGGTCGAGCTCTGCCTCAGCTGTGGAGTGGGAGATGAGAGAGTATATGAGCAAAGCGATCAGGAGCATAAGGAAAAGACCCACAGAGACAGCTGACCAGAGCTATTGGGAGCTTATGAAATCAGAAACAACCACCCTCAGAAACCCTCAGAAAAAGAAACTAAACCCAAAGGTAGATGATGGTCAAATGGTGTGGGCAGTTTCTGAAGCCTCTTGCAAAAAGATTAGACTATATTTCTGGTGTATGAACTGACATCTTGGAACCCATTCCCTATAAAGGAACATCTAACCCATCTTAAATAACATCTTAATACCAGGATGAGGGACTTGAACCTACCTTAACTGGATATAACAGACTAAACTGACCCCTTGGGACTCCTTGCCCTCCTTGGATAATGAATAGGGCAAAGGGGTAGTGGGAGACTAAGGGAGGATTGGGAGGGACTGGGAGGAGGGAAGGAAAGGGAAGCAGTAGTAGATATGGAAAAAATCATTTTAAAAAATAAAGAAAAAGAAAGCTTTAAGAAATTGGTTAACTTCAAAGGAGTATGTATGCTCTTGAAATTCATCAAGAAGCAAATAAAATATTATAATACAAAGAAAGATGTGTTCTTTTCTTTGATAGACTGATGTGCTTTCAGTATTCTGTCCTTCTGGTTTCCTTAATGACTTCCATTTAAGATTTGTTTGATCTTATGTGTATGGGTGTTTTGCCTGTCTGTATGTTTGTGCACTGTGTACATGCACTATCTGTGAAGGACAGAGAGAGTATAGAATTTGTAATTGAGATTACAAATGATTTTCAGCTCGAATGTGAATGTTTGGAATGAACTGAGTTCTTTAGAAAAGCAGCTACTGTTCTTACCTATTGAATCTCAACCCCATCCATGACTGTTGTAGCGGGAAATCAGAAGCCAAGAGGGGCATGGTCTATGAGAGCAAGCTTTGGACAACACCTGGAGAGAGACAGGAGCAAGTGTTCTCTCAAGCAGGGCCGGGAGCTCTCAGGATGGGGTGGGGCATCCGGTTCATAGCAGCAGAGTTCCAGGCCAGCGGAGCATGTGTGAGGAGGTTTCCTTAGAAACGCTCTGGCGCTTTGCAACTTTATCCCTTCGCTTTCTCTTAAAAATCTTCTCTGTTTTGTAAGTGATTCTCTCAAAATAAGCCTCACTTAAAACATATCTCATGGCGGGTTTTTACCGAGATAATTGGTGCCCAACGTGGGGCTGGTTTCACGGAAACCATGTGGCTCCCCACCTGTGGACCCAGCCTGTCTGAGCGGCCAGTTTGGCTTTGCATCTGCACAAGGATCTCTGTGCAGCCAAGAGGGTCCTGAGACACGGATTGAACCATTGCAGTGAGATGCACAGGTAAGATTTTTGGGAGAAGACAAAGACGAACCAGAGAATTCCTTATGGCACCTCTGCTGTGGCACAACTGTGACACCTGCTGACCGTAAGTCCTCATTACATCTGAGTAAGGCAATTTTTTTTCTTCTAAAATGTCCGACCAGATAAATGTTCACAATTTTACTCACTTTTTCACAATGGTGATAGAGGATTATTTCCAGGATTACACATTTGGAGGTTATATCACCCAGGAGTCCTTTTGCTTTTTTGTGTGTGATAATATGCTTCATACCTACCTATTTTAAGGGATCTCAACATAGAGAGTATGAGGCTAAGATGTCTGGCATGGATGAACGTATTAAGACACTCCAGAAACTCATTGTTTCCATAGAAGAGAGGTCTACTTTGATCACAGAGGAATTTAGAGCTCATATTGATGAAAATTTTAGGAAATTAGATGAAAAATTTTAAAAAATGGATGAAAATTTTAGGATAATGGGTGGAAACTCTAGGAAATTTGAACAGAAGATAGTCGAAAGGGTAGATATGGAGACTGGGAGGATGTTCCACTCTATGAAATTATTGGAGAGATCATTTATTGTTGTAGTAAGTTTTCCCCGACCCGTTTTGTGTCCGGGAGATTTGTGCCTGGAGTTTGTAACCTGGCGCATGTGGTGGCTGCGGTTTGGAACCTGGTCCGCGTGCCCATGGCTTTTGTCCCCCAAAAGAAATGAAATCACACGCTTATATACTTTAACACTGTTTGGCCCATATCTTAAGCACATTACTAGGTAGCTCTTTCATCTTAATTAAACCCATTTCTATTAATTTGCTCACCACGTGGCTTCCAGCCCGTGGCTAGCTGGTACCTCTACATGTCCGTTCCTCTTAGGGGTCCAATCGAGAGTGACTAACTCCACCCTCCTTCTACCTGACTGCCTCTGATTCTCCACCCACTTCTACGGTGCCCTGCATGGGTCCAAACAGTTATTTATTTACATCATACAGAGAACATTCCACCAGAATTTATAGAAGACTTTGAAACACTGGAAAAGACCATTACCACTAGGTTGCAAGATCATGAGGCTCACTTGGAGATTTTAGAAAAGAATCTTGAGGCAACACCTGCTCAAGATAACCCAGAGTCCCCTCTTAAATGGTGCTACTGCAGGGAAGGTTCTTTACCTAGAGTGGTTACCATGATGGGACTACCCCATCCCTCCAACTCTATTCCCAGTTGTGGCAGAGGCCAAAAAACCACAACTACGTGGAAGGACTTCTGTCAATGTGGAATACAATTATGAACCTATACTCATGAAGGATTTAAAATCAATAAAGGAAGCCATAGTGAACTATGGTGTACAATCATCTTTTGTGAGGCAATCCTTGAACTCATGGTCAGCACAGAATCGAGTAATTCCTGATGACTGGAAGAATTTGGCGACTCCAGTGTTGAACGATGGCCAAAACTTCCAGTGGAGGAATTGGTTTAGAGAAGAGGCTAAAGCCTTGGAATCTCGAGATCAAACTGGGAATGTTACCATCTCCAAGGACCAAATCCTTGGGGAAGGCCAGTTTGCTGATTTATCAGTTCAGGCTACTTATGATGACCATGCTCTGTTGCTGTGCCATACTGCTGCCTTAAATGCTTGGTAAAAGATTTTGGACCCAGTACAGAGAATTGAGTCATATACCCAGATTAAACAATGTCCAACAGAGCCTTATACAGACTTTTTACAGAGTTTGACTCAGGCTGTAAATAGAGCAGTGTCAGATTCAGAAGTCAGGAAACAATTGATACTCTCTTTGGCCTTCGATAATGCTAATATGACATGTAAAAAATTGATCATGCCATTAAAGATCAGGGTGCACCCATAGATGAATGGATTCAATTTGCACTTAATACTGAATATCTACACCATGATGAAGAGAATTGGGTAGGTCAAGCCATTGCTAATGCTAAGATGAGAAATAAAGGCATTATTTGCTTTAATTGTGGTAAGCCAGGCCATATAAAGAGAAATTGTAGACAAAGCATACATGGGAACTTTTCCAATCACAGGAGTGACTTAAACAGAAAGCCACTACCTCCTGGACTATGTAGGAGATGGCACAAAGGCAGACATTGAACAAATGAATGTACATCTATAACAGACAAAGATGGCAAGCTTTTACCATCGGGAAACGTAACTTGGGGCTTCCCCCAGGAAGCCCCCAAGAATCAGACCTCCAAGCCAAAAAGGGTTCAGTCACATCCAGTCACAGTGGAAGAGCAGTGTCCTCAGGACGAGTAACAAATCCCAAGTCTGAAACAGTAGACCATATAACCATAGACAATAGATTGCCCTTACAAGAGAAGTTGATGGTATCCAGTAAACCAATAAAACGCATATTTTGGCAGACCTCCATAAATGAACAAAGACCAAAGTTGACAATAAGAATAGACAATATTTTTATGCAGGGCTTAGTTAACACGGGGGCTGATGTTTCGATCATAACTCAGCAGGCCTGGCACCCCAGGTGGCCTCTGAAGGAGGTGGATGTTCAATTTTTAGGTATTGGGACATTGTCTCAGGTAAAACACAGTGTGAGATGGCTAGAATGCATAGGACCAGAAGGACAGAGAGGGAGACTGAGGCCATACATGGCCAACATAGCAGTGAACTTATGGGGTCGTGATCTCCTACGACAATGGAACACTCAAATTAAGATTCCTCCAGGCCTACATACTAGCCAAAGAACTAATCATGGCCTTGAAGGTAATATCTCAAGAGGCTACACAAAACAGCCATCACTCATTCAGGTTGCACAAAGACGCAGTCTTAAAGCTGCAAGCACCCCTAAGACACTAACAGCCCTGCCTTTGAAATGGTTCACGGATAAACCTATTTGGGTCCAAAAATGGCCTTGACAGAGGAGAAATTGCTAGCCCTAGAACAATTGGTGCAGTAACAGTTACAAGCTCAACATATTGAAGAATTGACCAGCCCATGGAATTCCCCTGTATTTGTGGTCAAGAAGAAGTCTGGGAAATGGAGAATGGTGACAGATTTAAGAGCAATTAATAAGGTGATTCAACCCATGGGCACCCTACAATCTGGTATACCTTTACCTTCTTTGCTACCAAAAGGATGGCCTATAATAGTTATTGATCTGAAGGACTGTTTTTTTATAATACCTTTACAGGAACAAGACAGGGAGAAGTTTACTTTCACTATACCTAATTTTAATAATTCATACCCGGTAAAAAGGTACCAAATGGAGGGTCCTTCCAGAAGGGATGTTGAATAGCCCCACCCTATGCCAATATTTTGTCCGACAGCCATTGGAAGTGATACGTAAACAATTCCCACAATCTATCATTTACCATTATATGGATGATATATTGTTAGCAGACCCAGATGTAAACACCTTAGAAAGACTGTTTGAGGAACTGAAAAAGGTGTTGCCTGATTGGGGACTTCACATTGCCCCTGAAAAGATACAAAGAGGGGATTCTATCAATTATTTGGGATATAAAATAGGCTTGCAAACAATTAGACCTCAGAAGGTACAACTTAAGAGGGACAGATTAAAGACACTTAATGATTTCCAGAAGCTATTGGGGGATATAGCCCACATATGTCCTGTTATTGGTATTAAAAACTGTGAACTGGTTCATTTGTTCAAAACTTTGGATGGAAATAAGGATCTGAATAGTCCCAGGGAATTCTCTGCTGAAGCTGAGAAAGAATTAACATTGGTGGAAAAGAGATTACAAGAAGCACATGTTAACCGTATAGACCCAGACCTCGACTGCATCCTGGCTATTTTGCCTTCTGAATATTCCCCTACAGGAGTCATAATGCAAAGGGAAAATATTATATTAAAATGGATATTTCTGCCACATAGGCCAAGTAAAAAACTAAAAACATACATTGAAAAGATTTCAGATTTGATTTTCAAAGGAAAATTCAGGCTTCGACAACTCACTGGAAAGGATCCGGCAGAAATTGTTGTACATTTGACTAATGAGGAAATTGATCGATTATGAGCAGACAATGAACCTTGGCAAAAGGCCTGTAGTGGGTTTCTAGGGGAGATTAATAATAAATATCCCCGAAGCAAAAGGATTCAATTCATAAAGAAGACTAATTGGTTTTTCCCCCATGTGGTATAGGATAAACCTATTTCTGGAGCTCCTACATTTTTTTACTGATGCAAATAAAACAGGAAAGACTGGTTATAAATCAGAAAACTTCAGTAAGGTGACACAGAGTCCTTATGATTCTGTTCAGAAGGCAGAACTGTATGCCATTATTATGGTGTTATTGGATTTTTGTGGACCCCTTAATCTGATAACTGACTCTCATTATGCAGAAGGAGGTGTATTTCATATTGAAACTGCTGACTTCATTCCTGATGATACAGAATTAACATTCTTGTTTGTACAGCTACAGGATATCATCAGAAATAGAACACATCCTATGGATATAACACATATCAGGGCTCATTCGGGCCTTCCTGGCCCTTTAGCATGGGGTAATGATGAGATTGATCGGTTATTGATAGGGAATGTGGTAGAAGCCTCAGAATTTCACAAGAAGCATCATGTCAATAGCAAGGGATTAAGGAAGAGTTTTCCCATCACTTGGCATCAAGCCAAGAAAATTTTGCAGAAATGTGACAAGTATTCCCTTTACAGTCAACCATCTTTGCCCACTGGGAGTAATCCTAAGGGTACTAGGAGCAATGAGATTTGGCAGATGGACA